>JBAMHX010000009.1:3899918-3909948 GCA_037177515.1 Pseudomugil tenellus | reverse complement strand
TATATATATATATATATATATATATATATATATATATATATATATATAAAGTAAATTCAGACATCTTTATTCACGTTTAAAAAAGAATAAACATTCAGAATGGATATTGATGGGACATGGGCTGGTCTGTAAGGTGGTCAATGACTCAGTTAGTAGAGGGTCCCCCCACCTGTGGCCCTCCTGAGACTCACCAGAGGGAGCCTGTCGCCAACCACCACATACACTTCACCTACACCAGCTTTCGCTTCAGGAGTATTTCAATGGACACTGTTGCAATGAGAGATGAATGCACTTACATCTTCTGACTAATATGATATTTTCAACCATCCCATTTCAATCATATCTTGCATGCAGTCATATGTACCTCTCTGATCCACTCAAGGTACATTAAGTAACCCATAAAAGTGCCTGCGCTTCAAATTGATTCATGAAGCTTATAATTTCAGCACGTGTGAAAAGGGCAACAGATTTTCTTTTTTTTCCTATTTTTTCCACATATCTCATAATAACCCGACATTTGTGAGAGATAATTAGTTGTGTCTAATGTCAACGGGCTCTGGCATGAAGGTCTGAAAAACACCAACCTCCAAAACAAGTGTTTTCATCAAACAGCAGGCCACCTGGAACGTTTCATGTTCTGTAAACTTGTTCTGCTGTGTTCTCTTCCCAAAAGCTGACAGCATGACAGGAAAGGTGAACGTGTTCATGTGCTCGTGAGGACTGTGGAACTAGCAGATTGGATTAAGGCTGCTCTCCATATGAACTCCGTAAATTCATATAAATATGATGGCCAACTGCTTCCCAAGAATATGGCTGTTTGGCTGCAGATCCAAGTCTAATCTCAGATAGTCAGTCTGTAGTTGACAGTGAGTCCAGATGGCAGAAGGCAAAAGGGTATGGCCACATGACCGCATCGTTCTGTGCAGCCCTTGCTGCAAGGATGATGGCAGCATGCTTTCTGTCTGCTGTGACAGATTGCTGGAGAACAAGTGTGTCTAAATAAAGGACAAATTTGAATCTAGTACTATATTTGGGCTACAGAAAAAGTCTACTTACAGATCAAAACTTCAAATGATATTTTCTGATTCCTCATTACTGCACGGAAAAAGTCACCTATGCTCATCCAAGTATGATTCAGAAGTTAAGTGATATTTTAGTTTTGTATATGGTATGTAACCGTAGCAAAAATAACAAGGCTCTGTGTGCACAAGGGGCTGGAGGAAGATTGCTCTTCTGCATCACCTGTTATACAATTTTCCTTATATTTCATCTTTTGCATTAATGAATATGATGGACTTCTTTTCATTCTGCAATGATTTGAAGACACCACTTTGGTTCCATCATTACGTGAGCTCAGCCACAGAACCACAAGGCTCCACATGTGAAAAGAAATGCTTTGTGAAGAAATTACTGGGTAAAAGCATGCTGGGAGGCAATGGAGTCCTTCTTCCAAAGCAAGCAAGTTTTTAGTTTTTTCTTTTTTAAGGTCTCTTTACCTTTATGCCAGAAGTCCTGGAGCCATCTAAAGCTCCAATGAAAGAATTTCTTTCTTTTGGTTTCATTTATTGCTGTCAAAGTGATGCACCTGAAAAGCTCTTTTATTTTCATGAGCCACAATGATGCATATCACCCTGATTTCTCTGCATAGCATACTGGAACATGTTTTATGATAGTACAACCCATGCATGTACAGATTGGGGTGGGGGTGGGGGGATTGTTGACTCAAAAAAGACTCCACAAAAGATTTTTTGTGGGCAATCTGTTCTTTGACAAGAACAGTTTTTTTTTACGCTATAGTAAATATGTAGTTTGTTTCTATTAACTTTGGTTTGCAAGCAGCTAATAAACCAGAGAAGAAGAAACTAAGGCAAGCTGTGGCTGAGCAGACCAGGGACGAGGGAACTGATCAGAGGTTGTGATTATGGGTGGGACTTTATCACATTAATTATGATTAATTAAATTAAGATGTCAGATATAAATGCAGGCTAAGCTATGTTGCACCTTTGATTTCCTGTACAATGATTATTATATTGATGCAGAACTCAAAGCTTTGTCATAACAGTGTTGCACATATTTGCGAAGAGAAATGGTGGAGACTAGAACAGAATGTTCTTATGAAGATGATTAGAAACCAGCATTATCACTAAAAACAACAGTTGTAAGATCAGTAAGATAAAGAAAGATGCAGATTAACATTGAGCTAAAACTGGCTAGTTTGACTCGATACTAGCTCTTCTTCTCCTGGACAGTCCTGCAAAAACATAAACACAACAATAATATTATTTTGCTCAGTTATTTTGCTATTCAAATATTTATTTGCAGACAAGACAGTTGTAGTTAAGAGGTAGATGAAGTTGTTGCTTGTGACCCAGTTTGTTTTGGTCTACGGGCAGTGCTCAGCAGCGGATCTCCAGTGGAATCATTGCTCTTTTAAATAAAAAAAGAATATGTGTCTGTAATGGCCGTTTTTCCTGTCGAGGACGAAGAGACTGATTTCTTTAGATTGAGAAGAATATAAATTTAATAATGAAGATAAAAGAAGTCAAACATACATTAAACATTAAAACATGGAGTGCGACAATACATTAAGACATGCAGACATCGTACAAGGTTATAACCCGGAGAGAATCTCTCCAGAGATCTGTCGTCACACAGAAGTCTGAAACTATTCTGCTTAATCAATTAGAGGCACCGTTGTTTAAAGATTTTGGTTATGTGCGTCATCTGGGGCCTGTTCTTCGACTGTGGCTACAAAGTTTAGGTCTTGCCTAAACATTTTCCTGATGGAAGGATTCTGGCATTGCAGATTGTTTACTAAAGGTCATAATGACATCAGTTTAGGAGCCTTTTGGTCGGACCTTTCAGCTAGACGTTAATTAAGAGCAAGGTAATTAGCTAATAAATGAAATTTCCCCAACATATCTAGTGACAAATATGATGTATTCTGGTTTTATTAGGAGCATTCTGTAACTGACGTGAAAACACTACTGTTTACTCTTCTCTTCAGGCCCCTCTCTGTCTTAGTGAACCCCTTGCACCCCCACATCACACAGCATCTGCTCCGTCCCAGACGACCAGGCTGAAAAGGAATCGAGCAAAGTTTGTCTTACTTTTCTGATTTAAGCGCATGCTGGATGTGATGTTTTGTGTAGCCAGCAAGTTCCAGTCAGTGCATGTATGAAATGACATGTTAATGAGTAGTCTACGTACCAGTGATGGAAATAACTGCTTTATAATAAATGGTGTTACTTTTTTCTATAAAAGGTTATCTAACTGGTTACTTTTTCCATCGTCACAGCACTTTGCTAATGACAGCAACCACATTACCATAAATCTGCACACTGAAGCTGTCGTCATCTCACCCAGGGGGGGGTCTTACTTAAGGAAGCAAGCACACAGCCTAAGTGATGATGATTGACGGATAAAGAATAAATGTCAATGCAGCCAAAGAGAGGAGTACCCAGCCAAAAATAGAAAGAACTAAAGGATGGATCAGCAGCTACCACATGTTGCCATGGCCGACATGTAACACTAAGGTAATATCTCTCCAGTGTCTTTTGATTGTCTGTAGTATCATGTTAAATTTGCCATTGCATTGGTATTCTAGAGGAGCCAGCAGTCTGGACAGGGTGTATAGCAATCCAGAGGCTGCTTCATTTGTTAATACACCCAAACACCAGAACATTTTTCTTATTCAGATTTTTCTTCCATACATCCTGCCATGACCATCCCTATTCTTTCCCTCTTCAATCCTAATGAACTGTACGTGTCTTGCAGTAAACAGCAGTACATTGCGTTACAGCTGCAATGAACTACATATAAGTAACAGCTGTGTTGTTACCAGACTTCAGCCCCTCATCCAGTCTTTTAAAATGAGGTTTGAGGCGCCTGCTCAGAGGTTTGAGCACAGGTCTGGTACAGAATATAAAAAGAAATAAATATCTACAACCTCAATTCTAAATGTGTTGGCAGACGGTTTACAATATAGAAGCAGAATGCAAACATTAAATTATATTTATTCCCAATAGAAGATGAACAACATGTTAAATGTTAAATGAAAGCTCATTTTGAATCAGGTGGCAGATTAGTAGAGTAATAGAGTAGTTCCAGGATGATGTTTTTAGTATCTCCTCTTCTTTTAATATCTGTCTGTTAACATCTGGGAAGTAAGGAAACAAATTGCTGGAGTTTTATGAGAGCAATGTTGTCTCATTCTGGACTGGTCAGGATTCTAGCTATTCTACAGCATCAACGATGCTCCAGATGTTTTGTATTATTGAAACATGTGGACTGCTGGCAGACCAGTTCTCCGTTGAAGCCATACTGGTGTGATGGTTTAACATCATCTTGCTGAAATCTGCAAGATCTACCCTGAAAGAGACGTTGTCTGGATGGGAGCAGATGTTGCTCTAAAACCTTCATGTACTTTTAGTGCAACAAACGTTGGAAAAAAATCATTAAAAACTCTTTAATCAACACAAGTGCAATTAGTTCTCTTACATCACATGTAACTGCCAGTCATTACACTTGCTGTGTCTTTATACTGCCACCTATGGTGATAATAAAAAACACAACAGTTTCCACTTTGCATCAAAACATTGTAAATGAGCTTTGGTCCAGAGAAGATGGTGGTGTTTCCCATCCTGGTCACATGTGGCTTCTTCTTTGACTTTTGGTTGTGATACATGTCCACTTTATTCTAAATTAAGAGCTAATTAACTAAAGTACTTTGCATGAAGAATCTTAAACCTGCATTTGTGGGTTTTAGAGTGAACTTTGTTTCAAGACAGTGATTTCTGGAAGTCTTCCTGAGTCCATGCTGTGAGTAGAAAATCATGTCTGGTTTTAATGTATTGCTGCCAGACGACCCAAAGATCACCAGCTTTTTGTTTAGACAATCCTTGTCCCATGCACAGAGATCCCCCCCCGGTTCTCTGACTATTTGGATGAAATTATAAACTGATTACTGTTACACCTGCACCAGTACAAACACGCCCACTTCTCCCAGACCACAGCTCAGTCAATCACCAGAATTCTAATCATCTACACCTGTTATCAATCCCATCTCTGCCTTTATATACGGCTGCTCCTCACTTCTACTCTGCCGGACCTTGTTACAACTTTGTTGAACGCATTTCCCCCACTTCCCTTCCCGGTCTCAACTCAACAGCCCACTCTGAGTTCTTCAGCATCTTCTTCATTTTTGGAAAACTAGCCTGGCATTCGGATTAGTCACTCGCCTGACTATTTGGACCCCTGCCTGATTATCCTCTGGATTCCAACTCTGACTGATTCCCCGGCTCTGAACTCTGTCTGTCCTGTACTAAGACCTTGGCTCCCGTCTTCAGCTACTTTCTGGCTGAAACACCCGGAACTGATTGCAGTTTGCTTCACAGACTTGTCATTTGATTCCAGAATAAATAAACTTCTTAATCATAATGTGTCTGCGGGTCCTTCGCAACAATTACAAGGTATAGAGGAACATTTTTCCAAAATAATTCCAAAATTTTTAGACCCACTTTGTGGCAGAATGGTAAACTTCTGCACTACAAACTGGCTTTAAAAAACAAGCTACAAAAAAGAATTCCTAAAACAAGCAAAAGATTCTTGAAAAAAACCTATTAAGTAAGAATAATTATTCTATTATTTTCAAAATAAACATATGTGTCTTTGATTTGAGATGTTTAATCTTTCTTAGATTTAGTTTTTGCTGTGTGTCATCATCACATCAGACTCTGCTTCTCTGAAATGCTCCTCGCACAACAGACCTGTAGAAGCTAGACAATATCAGCAGATCTCAGCTTTTAGAAGTAGAGTTTGCTCTATCCTATCTTTTAGATACCTCTCTGTTCCGCTTCTAGTCTAGACTGTTATCTAGAAGAACACTGTGCTACCTAAAATCATACTTTACTACAAGGAAGAAGGACCTTCGAGTTGGATGGAGGGGCAACCATCTGCTAAAAACATGAAAACAATGGAACCAGAACCTTGTGCTCAGCTGCTTTGGCAAACTTTATGCTGAAAGTTTACATGGACACAGATCAGCCCGCCTGCCTGGAGGTGAGCGTTGCACAAAACATGAAGTGACAAGATGGAACGTGACACAGAAAACAGATGTCTCCTCGAACGCCAAGACACGCAGCGGGAGAAGATCAATTGTGTCTTCTGAGCTTTCATCAAAGTTTGTTGAGGGGAAAAAATGTCTCTGCTTTCTCACAGCCCCCAGAGATTTATTTGTAAATGTCACACTTGTCAAATCGTCAGCAGCTGCGTCTCCTGAGGATTCGACATCACACACACACACACACACAAATATACACACTGGCAGATGCAAATTAGGAAATAACCCACTGAGGTGTATTTTAGTTTACTTTTGAATAATTTTCTTGGTCATCTGCTGGAAAAATAATCCTAAAAGTGGAAATTTGGATCAATTTTTATCTGAAACGATGACATATCCACACACCAACACATGAACAAACACTAATGCTACAACAGCATGTAGATTTCACATCAGCAGACGGGAATTATTCAGTCACCTCTCAACCACATCTTAGTTTCTCTCTCATTAAAAATGTTTGCCTGGACAACATCAATCTGTCTTTAGCCAACTGTAAACGTGTCATCTGCCATCTTTCTCCTTAGTTGTTTTTAAATATCATATAAAAGTGCATGGCTGAAATCCAGGAAATATACGTCTTGTCAGTTATTTTTGTATAACATGAAGCTGCCACTAAAATGAAGGATAGTTTATGATAAAACTCCCACATATGATTTGATCATATTTAGGTTGTCTTGTCTGGGTTTCATTGTAGTAACAAAATGTAAAGCGTGTCTTTCCAGGAATAAATAAACCTTATCTTAACTATTCTTAACTGCTGACCTGTTTTTCTTTTCTTTGTTTCACTGTCTGAAAATCCCACATTTCCTTTTTCTATGTGATCCTAGTGAGGAAGAAGACAGATGGACATTCTCCTCCGCCTGGTGACGTTGTCCAGAGTCTGACCCTCTAAATGCTGAATTTTATTATTCAAGTAATTAAAAAGCTGAGACGAGATCAAAGTTTAATTTAGGGACAGATGAAACAGAAACCGAGCAGAGCAGAACATACATTCCCTTTCTGTGGCAGTAATGAAGGTAAAGACAATCCAGATAAGTTTGAATTTCATAAGGAGTAAATAAGTCCTTTTCTGCATTTCCGGATTGTCACTATGTTTTCACTAAAATTTCTCTTGTGTTTTTCTGCTGTAAAACTATGAAATGGAGTTGTGGTTGACATGATATCCAGAGCAGCGATGGTTCAGTGAAGCTTCCTGGTTCAGCCTTTACTGCAGCGTTTTTATGTGGACTGATTCTATATTAAAGTGAATGTGAGACACTCGTACAGGATAAGACAAGTAGAAACTGATGAACGACCTGCAAGCTGTCTCATAGGAGGTTCTGTGACTCTTCAATTCAAACATTAGTATTTTTGTTATCATTCTACCTAGGAGAACACATTCCTCCCGCTGTCTAAAATAATCTCATTGCAATCATTAGCAGAAACTTAGGCGCAAATCTTCATCCTTTTTTCAGGGTTCTGGAGGAATGATGGTGGTTTCCTGCATATGTACCTGAGGAGCCCGTTTATGCGGCTACCAAAAAAGCTTCATTTTAATCCCACTAGCTCGGAATCCTGATCCTGATCTGGATCAGAGATGTAAGTGATAAAAGCCTGGTTGAACTTTTTGGACCCCCTTAAGGGAACATAGACCCCCTAGATCACATGTGTCAAAGTCAGGTCCTTGAGGGCCGGTATCCAGCAGGTTGTGTTGTTTCCTGCACCTGCTGCAAATCAAATGGATCCAACAGGTTCAGGTCAAGCTTTTCATTAATTTTATTCAAAACTTAGAGGGACACCGGCCCTCGAGGACTGGACTCCGACACCCCTGCCCTAGATGGTAATAACTGGTTTAACAGTTACCTCCGCCAAGGAGGTTGTGTTTTTGTGTTTACAAAATAACTCGAAAAGCTATGAATGAATTTTGATTAAATTTTCAGGAAATATTAATGGGGAGATCAACAAATGATTAGATTTTGGTGGCAATCCAGATCACCGTCTGGATCTGAACCTAAACAAAGCGTATTCATTCTCTGATTGGATAAAACAGTCACGTGTTTACAAGGAACTGATCCCTCCACATCTGCAATAGTTTATTGTCAGCATTTCTTGGGTTTTTTACCTCTACCAAGAAGGTTTTTTTTTGCCGGTGTTGGACATGTAACACACATGAATTGATCTACTGACATGTAATGAGCACCAAGTTGTAGCTGAATTCATAGCGAAATGGAAGTATGTCAACAGATTTCACGTTTCTTCAATAGTTACATTAGTGGAAAACGGTTTACACCAAAAAACAACCAACAACTAATGCTAACAACTTCATTCCAAAGCCTAAGGCTATGTTTTCATGGTCAACGAATCGAAATCCCCTTTCAGACTTGCTCTGTTACCCGGACATTAGGCGGACATTGTCTTTTCCTCCCTCACGTCTGAAATGTAAAGTCCGGACTTTAAGCGGGTAGATCTATGCAGACTTTACCCGCTTGAAGACCTAGGGCCAGATTTACTAAAGGTTTGCGTGTACTAAAACGCGTGCAAACCCACTGCACACACTAAAAAAAGTACAAACTGATCTACTATCAGTGAGTAAAAGGGTTTGCCACTTCCAAAGGTGAAAAATTGCGCATCCTTCTCAAACTTAGTAGATCACGTACTAATCACGGCCCCACCTCACAGGCTAAATTCTAGATGCCACACGCTAGTTAATACACGCAAAATGAGATCTTAGGAAATTTGTCCCCTAGACAAATCCTGTTCAGACATGCAGGTAAATGTGCAGACATTGACCTGAGGAGAAGTAGGGGGAGATGTGAGGGCTGGTGCTACCGTGCAAAGTGACGACGTCATTTCCTACAAAACCTAAACATGGAAGAAAAAAAATCAAGTTTAAAAATATTTCAAGGACTAGAAAAGGAAGCTGGGGGGCAGCGACAACAAGCGACCCAAAAGAAATCCAGTTGAATGGAACTAAACAACGGACACCATGAACTCTGTCGCAGTTGAGTTAAACTTCCTGTCCATGGTGGATGATACCGTTCAGGAAGCTCAAAACTCCGACAACACTGAATTTGGTAGGTGTTGCTTTCTTATAATGCTACTCATATCCGATGGGGTGGATGGTGGTGTGTGTATATTCAGGTAAATTCTATTTTGATCTAATATGTTTTGTTGTTTTCTTTGTTGTCACCATGGACATATAAAAAGACTGAATCCCTCATGACAGAGTTTCAAATAGACTCACTGGTCGGCCATTTTGTGTCAGTGGGCTCGCTCATAAGATCTGTGGAATCTCAATAAAGGTGGGTGATCTGCACAAACACAAATAATATTTTTTCCCTGATAACATGACAGATTTACAAACTACTTGGTTTCTTACTTAAAGTATTAACGTGGTTATAATTCAGGATACCTGAACGTGTTACAGTAGCAGCTTTTGTCTAAAAAATTATGTGCTGCATATAGTGTATTATAGCTAATATATCTAGCTTAATAGCTAAAGCTATCGAGGCTAAAACCACAATTGAGAAATTAAATTATATGGATTAAGTTTTCACTGAGAGCGATGCCGATTTTATGAAACAATAATGTTTTGTTTTAATTACAATATATATGGATGTGGTAATTTAGTTATAGTTATTAGCTTGGGTGTGTTTTTTCAAAACCATCGTTGCTAACATAATGTAATGCTGTGTCCCGTCAACAGAAAATTACCGGCAGCCTACGATAGGCTCTAATCACTAATCTTTTGAAACAGGAACCCAAAGGATCACCTGTCACCTGTAAGATATGACAATATTATGAATATGTGTAGGATAACTGTAAGTTATCGAGGCGGATCACAATATGGTGGTGTTGTGGAATTTTCTGGTTTCATATTGTTATGGCGTACAAAGTACGTAATACATCCTTGTGTCTGGTACAGTTCTA
>JBAMHX010000009.1:3878666-3893850 GCA_037177515.1 Pseudomugil tenellus | reverse complement strand
TATATATATATGTATGGCTACTACTAGTATATACCAGTATATAACAATTCATTCTTCAGTCGCTCCTTTTGCTCACAGAGTAACATTGCAGCGTGGGATCCTCCTCTTGCAGGGCCAATAGGTCCACTGTCCCTACTTTAATAGCCTCTACCACGCCTTCTTCCCCTTCATCTTTGTCTTCCTCTAGCTATTAGCAGTAGCTTGGGATTTTTGGAACTTATCAGCAGCAATAACAAACAGAGTTTTGTATTGTTTGTACCTGATCATCTAACTGGACAGTCAATCCTGTTCAAGATGTTGACATTTTCATGTTTTTGACTGTCTTTGGCTACAGCAAGGTGCTGGAGAGAGAGTTTGTATTAATTGGCACACCATGGGAATGACTTTCACATACTACTGGGGCTTTAAATGGTTAATAAGATTACAACATTATAATGAAATTCAAACTGATGACTCAGTGTTTGTCATAGGCAGTTCTACTGTTTATTTATTTGCTTCCTGTAAAAATACATAGACAATGAGTGCTGGCTTGTTGTGGGCAGATTGGTCCAAATTATGATGATATTAATACCAACGTGTGTACGTGTGTAATAACATTAGGTACTGATATTAGGTTTGAAACTCAGAATCTTTATAAAAAAATAGTAAATAACTAAATAGATAAATATTGGATCAACACCATATCTTGCAGTATTGCCCACCCCTAGCACCAGTCTAACAGGACTGTATGTGGAAGCTTAAAGAGATGACCTGAGCCTGCTCTGCCAATGGTTTTGTCAAGGTTCTCCCCAGGTTGCAGCTCTCTCTCCCTGGCCAATCAGCGTTACGTGGACTATTTTATTTATAGAATGAGATCGATATTGCACCTGTCTTTCAAAATCTCACTGCAACAGGGGACTGGGATCCAGAGGGCAGCGGAGCAGCCAGACATACTGGAGCCAACAAGGCAAGACACCCCAGAAAGGCCTACGAGACAAAGGATCCACGGATGGATAACCCCAGACCCAGGGGTGAAAGACCTGGGACACCGCTGGCATGTTACAGGATGCCCTGAGCGCTGATAACCTACAGGCACAAAAGCTGGAACAAAGATAAATGAGCCCAACATGTTCTGCTCAACTGCACAAACATAAATGTCACAGCGCTCAGTGGATAAAGACAGACAAATCAATGCGAGTGGACAAACCTGAAAAGAAGAAGGCAGGTAAAAAAATGTAACAATTTCTTTGAAAGAAAATCTTTGCACATGACATGTGCGTTTCTAGCCCATTTAATGGGTTGCTACAGCAAATTGAATCCCAGGACCGCCAAAAATTCAATAAATTTGTTAATTTTTATCTTTACATTTACTCCAAGTGTTTAAAATTTAAAAATGGAAAAATAACACACTACTTCTGAAATGTAAGGCTCTTAGAAATAAAAATGCAGCATACCCCCCCCTCCTCCCACCTACGAAAATGGTTTGATACCAAACGATATTGTGGTGGAAAAAGTATCCTTGCTGTGAAAAGCACTCCTAGCAACAAGATCTCATCTGTAGATGACATGTAATCATTCATACCCTGAAGAACTTACCTTTGCTATCTTACTGAAAAATGTATGAAAGAAAGAAAAAGTCACCCTCGAACCCCCAGGTAAATCTTTTGGTAGACCAGTTAAGGGGTGCTTTTCATGGCAGGAGTGATTTTTTTAGGCACAACACCAGCCAAGTTTCACAGTCTTGCTCCGAGTCTTTCACACAACAATGTTCTGCTTTGCTAAGTGGCTGATGTAGATGTACAGTAGTGGTGTAAGTACCTGCTTAAACCAGCACACATGGCACAATTACAAACTACTAACACTGAATACCAACACAATATTATTATTAGTCCTTATTTTTTTCTGCATTTAAGCTGAGGTTACTCTTCATGTTGTTAGCTGGTGTGTTCTCTAGCTAAGAAACATTATAGCAGCTGGTCACCAGTATGTCCTGTTTAAAGTAAAATGAGGAGCAGCTGATGTCCATGTGTTAATATTAAAGCAGAGGTGCTAATGACTAGCTGTGTGTACAGACTGACTGAAAGCCTCATCGTGGCTCTCAGATTGTTTTTGAAAAAGAGAATCAGGTTTAGATAAGAAAGTCAGATCAAATGATTTTCTATGGAAAATAATGGTATACATTACATCAGCGTATACATATTTATATCTCTTATTAGATAAAAAACAGTTTTTTTTTTTTGGTTAGCAGTGTAAAGAGAGAGAAGAGCAGAGTGATGATTTTGTTAATTAGTATGCATTGTGATATTTTGCATATCATTTTATTTAGTTGAATACACTGTATTTGTGATTGTCAGTTTAAAGAGGGAGAGAAGAAAAAAGGAGAAAAGAAAGCCCCCAGGACTCAGGCAGAGTACCCAAGCTTGGAATGAACAGCCACCCACTCTACCCAGGGATGGGAAAGGATGAGTGAGGGAGGAGTTTTTATATATAATACCGCTTATATACCGCTAGAGCCCATCCCTGCAAGAGCAGGTGAGAGACATGTCGCCATTTCATCACAGGGAGATCAGCATATAACCTTTATCCGAATTGATGGTTTAGTCACAGACTTTTTAAATAGTTTTTTTACCTTCACAAAAGTGGCAATGAAATTGTACTAAATATACAAAGCTATGCAAATGATCTTGCTTCGCTGGGCAGCTCTCTGTGTGCTCAGCACCCCAAAACCTCAGATCCTCGAATCACCCCTGGCTTTCTCTTGATGACAAAAAAGCTGAATGAAGCTTGGTCCTGACTAGTGCTGTGCTAATTAATTCATTCAAAGCATAACTCAGTTACTTTGTCCATTACATGCACCATAAAATAATGTGTTACTGTTAAATGTAACTTTATAGATACATTTTTAGGGCCTTTTTAAAAATATTAACATAAATATCCTCATTGTTTAAATACAATGTTGTAAATATAATACAAACACAGTCATTTTAAACACTAAATCATGTAAGACAGACCAGAATAGGACAGAGCTCAGGCTCATATGCAGGGTTCAGAACTGTCGTGTTGCAGTGGATCTACACTTTATCAAACAATCTTGAAGAAGTCTTTTCAGAAACTGTCACCATACATTGCCCATGACCCCATAAGAAACTGAGAGGTGCTTCTCAGCTGTCCATGGAAAAAGGATTTGTTACTGAGGTGGTGAATAAAAGGTTTATATTTGATCTCTGCTTTGCACACACAAAAATCAAAGAAAAATAAGCATGCCGCTCCCAGCTTCTACTGGGATTGACTGCGGGTTGCAGAGTTAATAGGAAATGCCAGCATGTTCATTCAGAATACACACTTTTAATAACTATATTTGCGATTAGATGTGTTGGACTAAAACTTGCCGAGTGGACCTAACTTAGCTGTTATGGAGGTTAATAACAAACGTGTTTGAGAGTCAGTATAAAAATAATGAAAATTTAATTGCTAGAAAAAAGACCAAGAAATGACATAAAACATTGTCCAACACAACACAACTTGACAATTTGTTAGAGAGCATTTTTTAAACAACGACGGTTCTGTCTGGTACAAACTACTTACAGAGCTGAACAAGGCGTTGGAAGTGACGGCTAGGGGTATATCCATGAACGCCCCCAATCCTCGAACAGAAACAATACAATAATATAAAGAGGCACATGTTCAGCCACAAAGCTCCACCTGGTGTTGAAACTTTGAACCAGCCCTTTATGACATCAGGGCAGGATGCATCCTGAGGTCATGACCTTTCATTTGCACTTGATTTGAGGTCAATGAGGGAAATAGTTCCAGAGATACAGCCAAAAATCAGATTATTTGTGAACAAAGCGCCACCTGGTGGGGAAACCATAAATCTCCAAAACCTGAAATTCGATCCAAATCGTCCTCTTGGGGACCCAAACAGGTTTACAGAGAATCAAATTCAAATTGTGGAAACTGAGTTATCGCGCTCATACGAAAGGATATCCGGCGGCGCCGGTCATAATGTAACCCTTATATACCAGACACTTCGGGGATATACAGTAATTATATCAGCTAACAATCCAACAGAGCAGCTTTGGGATGTGGTGGAACGAGAGATTCTCCTCATTTATGTGCAGCTGACAAACTTGCAGCAACCTGTTTGTGCAGCGACTAGCATGTCAATGTGGAACAACAACACCTTGAAGAGTCTATGTCACTAAGAATTAGTCAAACTGGGGTTCCACCAGTCCTTTCATGGTGAACTTCATAAAGCGGCTGAGATGTGTATGAGACCCATTGAGGAAGCAAGTAGATGGGTTTAAATTGCATCTTTCAAGAGTTTCTCAGGCTTTTAATGTCAAACTTCAGATGCCACCGAAAAGAAAAGATTATTTTCTCATGATAATTTGTATATTGGGAAAACAAAGAATTATTCAAAAGCGGGGTCATGAAGAGGTTGGAGCTGTTTCTATACCATCACAGAAACAACACACAGAGACACACTTTTAATCTGACTCACACTCACTCATTCCAAGTACTTAGACAATCAAATCAGCCAAACACACAATTCTTTGAACTGTGTGGAGAAGCCGGGCAAAAGCCTTTGCATACATAGGGAGCTACACACACATCCAGAAATCTACTTGTTGTTGATATATATGAATTATAAAGAAGAAGACATGAGTATCAGGGTATATGCAGGCATCCTGAAGTTCATTTCAATACTTTTTGAAGACTTTTTAAAGACCTTCCAAAAGACTTTAAAGTTACAATTAGCAACATTTTAAATTTACTTAATAATTGTAGTCAGCAATTAAATCAACAAAACCACCACACAAAAAACACCAAAGAATACTTAAATGGATGAAAAAAATGATTGATAGGTCTCAAAAAGTTACACTCTCAAGCTATCAGCTAGTAACAAGAACAGCTTGATGAAAACATAAATACTAAATGAAACTCATTACATCTGTTTCTGTTCATCAGCTCTGCATTCCAGCTTCTCATTGAGCTCTTCTCATGTTGGATTTGATGATCAGTTGGGACATTAATGACACTGATTTGTCATCTGCCTGTTCTGCAAACTGATCTTCCACCTGTACCGCTTGGTGCATTTCTAGCAGAGCTTTTTTATTTATGGTATTTCCAGAAGGATACCCAAATTTAACAAGATAAAAAAGTTGCATGTCAATTAATGCAGATACTGTATATGGTTACCCTCCCTAATCAGCCCCTCCCCAAGGTGCATGTCTTTGGACTGTGGGAGGAAGCCAGAGAACCCGGAGAGAACCCACGATAACACGGGGAGAACATGCTAACTCCACACAGAAAGGCCACCGACTGAGTCGGGGATTGAACCAGCAACCTGCTTACTGTGAAGCTACAGTGCTAACCACCTCGCCACCATGCAACCAAGCAGTCAGTTAGGTTAAATTTCTGTCAAAGATAATTGCATTAAAATATGTTCAAATTAAATACTATTTTCCCCAGAATTCTGTGTTTAATTAACAAATGAAGTCAAAAGGTGAATTTGTGTTTATGTTCCACATAGCAATCCCACAGTAAATTTCAGGCCCTGATACTTGATAGTTCCAATACCTGCAAATAACTAAAGTTATATATCAATAAAAACATTACATGTTATAGAAACCCTCACTTTGGGTCAAAGACGGAGCACAGAAGCTGCTGATGGACAGTTGCAGCTGCTGTCAGAGAGTAACAGCCGTCTTGTTGCGAGCATCATGTGGAATTTAATGCTAATCCTCACTTTGCAGCATGTTCACTAAACTCCTCAGCTGTTCTCAGCAACAAGCTACAAGTATTGTTCGAAATCAGGCAATTTTAACCAGTACACCCCCCCCCCCCAAAAAAAAAAATGTAGGCAATAAATGTTTTTTAATCAACGGGAGATTGTTTTGTACCCTTTGATGTTGTTTTCTTTGCCTGATAAACTTTGGAGGCAATATTCTACATCTTCATTTCATGGATGAAGAAAGAAGAGCACAGAAAAAGGAGACAACGTGTAGGTTTAGCATTTTAAAGATTGGGCAATTGTATCCATCTTCTGTGAATAAATGTATCAGACATTATGCTACTAAATGTGGAGCTAATACCTACATCAGATGTGTTCATATGGAACCCTGAAAAGAGTAGGAGCTGAAGTGGTTATAGGGGCTGGCGGCAGAAGTAGCTAGACATCCGCCGCTGCCATAGAAGCGCATAGCGTCATCTGTTTTTACAGTTTGTAAACAGATATTATGCCGAGTTTGTGTAGCACAGTAGGTTGCACAAACAGAATATTATGAAAGTGTCGTCTTTGCGCTAAAGTACAAGAAGTGGACACATCTGATTTCTGCCAGATGTTATCCTGCAGGGAAAAGATGTTAATCTGCTGCACTAAAACATTGGCTCTGTCCGATATGCAACGTGTGTTTTGAACGCGCAGCAGTCCGACACACACGCTGGTAGTCAGCTCGTTTCAGCCTCAAATGTCCAAACAGGCTTCAGATCAAAATCAGAATCAAAATCAGATCTCCAAAAAAAGAACAAATATATAACTCATGTTTTATATATACACACATTTTTCAAACTCACCCAAAGAGTCAAGCCTTTACTTCCATTGTGGTCCTTTAGCAGGAACTTCAGAGATGCGGACGGAAGATCGTAACTCTGTAGGAAGAATAGTGAGTCGTTTGCACTGTAGTATAAAACTTCATGAACATGTCCACAAACAAAAAAAAAAAATCCATCCAGCGATTTCTAAGCTTTGAGGGCTTCGGCTGTGAACAACCCAGGAGTGTTTATAAATAGTTCCAGATGTTGCCATTCTGCACAAGCGGCCACTTCGACATATTGTCCCACTTCTTTTAGTCTATTTCAAACGGATCAGGCAACTAAACACCACCAACATACAACCTATGTACGTATCTTTCACGATCCCTGTCCGAGGAATGGTCAAGATGTTTCTCTTTTGCTTTTAAGTTACTTAATTTTTGCCTCTTTGCAAGTTCCATCGTGTAAACACTATGAGTTAATCCGGTTAAGGTGTGTCTTCTGCCGACAGCTAGTGCACATGCCCGGTATTAACCAAGTGTAAACAACAACAATCAAGGTTTCTAAAAGAACTGATATCCATATCTTCCATTCCTACGGAATATGTTGGAATCTGCGAAAAATCAGGTCTAATCCTTAAAAGTTTATAAGAATTACAAAAGGTTCCTACAGTCGGAATGCCCCTTTTATCTACTATGTTAATGACCAAACCCTAATTGGTTGTGATTTTATACCAAATTTCTTTGAAAGAAAATTTGATACCAAATTTTAGCTATCGTTACAGAGTAACTTAGACTTTTCAGAATTACTTCCATACTTTTAGACCTGCTGACTTTAACTGTTCAAAATGAGATTATGTTATCTCTTTCTAGTAGTTCATCACGGCCGGCTGTATAAGACCTCCACCTGGCCTTGTCTGTTGCGGACCAACATTTTTCCACTCACTCATACTACATATTTAATGCTTGATTTTCTGTTCCTTTTATTTGCTGACATTTAATACATTCAAATATTGGGATTAGTTTTTGTGTGTAAATATTTACGGTCCCTGATACTAAGAATGCAGGACTAGCATAAAACTGATATGAGTAAGTTGTCCCTTGTTATCATTGTGAGTTAGGGTGATGCTTTGAGTTAATATTTTTCTTTTATTGATGAAGAAAAAGAAGAAATAAACTTTTATTGAGACAGGATTTCACTATAATTTTTTTACTACAATATCTTTTCTCCCTATATTTCATCCGGTGGCTCCAAAGGCCATTCCAGTACAGAGCTGTTCTGTATTAGGGTGCCTCGGTACAATCAAGCCAGAAAATGCATCCAAATTGATGTCAGACTGAGGAACATTCATCAAAAATCAATACACCCAATTTCCCAACTAATAAAAAACTGTCTAGTCTGAAACTGCAACAAAGACTCAATATTTTTTACTGATCAATCGTTTACACATACTCTCGATGACTCCAGCTCCTCCCCAGGAGACTATTTAAAATTACGTGCAAAACAAATGACGTTTTCTCAAGATAGCCAGCCAAATTATCCCGTTATGATGAAAAAACAATTCTTGTTATTTTGAGATAATGAGGAAATAAATTTGTTTTCTCAAGAAGAAAAGAGGGAAAGTTGAGCATGGCTGGTCTCCGCTCTCATATCAAAGTGTCAACACGACGAGGGGAGGTACTGAATAGTTTTACCCTGAGAGAAATTGGCTGGTGAATATCCCCAGTCAGTGACCTAAAACTGGCAGGCGGACACAAAGCCCAAAACACACCGTTCAAGTACATGTTTCAGTGTGGAGAGAACACAGGGAGAAGAAAACACTGCTGAATCCACCACTTTGAATCATGTGGAAACAAGCAGATAATCTCAGGGGTAGGCACCTACGAAAAACCATCTCAGACACATGAAAAATAACTAGTAGAATAAAACATGAGGCAACAAAGTGTGACAAATGGGAACACAATCACAGATAAAGAGACATACAGCATATCCAGCAAAACGCAAGGGAGAAAAACATCTGCTTTATTACACTCCCCCTTTCACTGAAGGGTGTCAGAATGAGATGAGGAATAATGTTCATCAGTAATTATTTTGCATTGCCTTTCAACATAATGTATCTCTGATTTTGTGTGCCACATTGGAAAAAATGGAGTGCCCTGATGCATATTGCAAATTTAGTGTGTCTTTAGCTACTGCAGTGCAAAGGCCACATTCATAATTTTGATTAAAATTCATTGAAACATAGCAAAAGCCAATATTCATTCCTAAAAGTTGAATTAAGTTGGCCTACAGTAAACTACACTAGTGTAAGTGTTTTAATATGCTGTCATTAAATAAGCACAAGGACACAATCAGCCAGTAAGAACCTCATACTGAACTAATAACAGAACTAATAACTAATAACTTTTTAAAGGCTCAAAATAGACAGCGACCCTCTGCGTGCTACCAGCAAATACTGCTGAGGAAACTCAAACACAGAACAACCTGGGAAAAAGTCAGGTATTACAGATTCCTCAACAACCTCTCTGTCGCTGGTAAAGGAGCATAATGGAAGAAAAACTGCAGCTTTGATGTCTGCATTGATGCTGAAAGTGAACAAAGTTAGTCCCTGCACCATTTTCCAGAGCTAGAAATAAAATGACTAAAGCCACAAAGATGGGGGAAAGAAAACCATTACAGAAGAAAACAGACGAGACAAAGAGATTTGTTAATAAAGCAGTAACACTTTTGGGGCAGTAGGAAGACCAACGTCACACATCTCACATAGCAAGAGAGCGTCTGACAATAAAATGATTGCATTAATTCTAAAAAGGCCATCTTTGAAGCTCTAGTGCCCTTGAATTATTCTTATGGGTGGAAGAAGTACGTTTAACACAGTTACTTGCAGACTTGCCTTTGGGAGGAGAAACAATTTAAGTCTTCTCAATTTTAAATGACCTAATTTACATTAACTTGGTTTAAGGTCAAGGGATGGTAAATGGTAAAGGATTGATTTTGTGTGTAGTGGAAGAGAAAAGCAAGGAAAAGTAAAGTTTCTGAAGTGGCTGAAACATGACTTTGTTTTGAGATTGTGTGTGTAAAAGGTGGATTTTCTAAATATGCTTTTTCCAGTGTTTTTCCTAAACCTGCTTCTGCAGACCTGCACATAGACTGCAGAGCATGGGCTAAACTAAAGTCTGAAAGGCAGGTTTCAAACTTCTTTTTGTTCCAGCTTTAAATTAGATAATCTGGACTATTGCCACAAATGCCCAAATTAATATTGCATGGTAATGCAAGTTCACTTCAGCTTTGTTAAAGGGAAAATAATTTTGTTACTGCTGGAGAAAGATTTTTCAGGAAAAAAAAGCCTTCATTTCTTACATTTTCGAAATAAATAAATATTGCCAAACAGCTTTGTACAATCTTTTAAAAATAATTTTATTAAATTTCTTTACCTCTTCTGTCCAGCATCAGTCATGGGGGGGACAAAGCGTCCCCTTAGACCTAGGTACCCTGGGGAGCACTCCCTGCAATGAACATATCAGCCAGTCTGAGTTTAATAAAACAATTTATTAAAAAAAAAAAAAGAAGAAAGAATTAAAAATCCAAGTGGGGGAAAAAAAATAGTTCAATGGTCCGCCAGCAATAAATGTAATCCTCCGCGATTACTTCGTCAGCCATGGGTTTAAAACCACTGCAATCCCAAATAAATAAAAATCAGCAAACCACAATAAAAACAAGCTGCGGACCTGGCACTTCTACTGCAGGCCCGGCGCCCAGCACCCGTTAAGACAGCCGAGGCACTGCCTGGCACCTCAGGCTCCGCTTCCCCCTGCCAGACTCTCCTCTCTGGATCTTCACTCTCCTCTCCTCTTCTTCTGAGTGTTGCTTAAAAAGAGTCCTGCCACACCGTAATGGCCTCCACCTGTCCCTAATTTTCCTGTAATCAGGGACAGGGTTGCAGCCACACACACTCTCTTTGTCGAACCATCACGTGACATCATATCCAGCACAACAATGGTCTTTCTGCCGTGTGCAAGAGGACATGAAGTGAATGAAGTCAACACTGCAAAACACAAGAAAACTTTCAATTGGTTGCCTTTCCTTCACATTGTGTCCAAAACGCTCTGCAGTAAAACCGCTGATCATGTTATGCCGGCATGAAACAATACCAATACCAGCCTTGCTATTGGTATTGTTGATATTAGAATCCGTCCGCCAAGCTCTTAAAACCAAACAATCATTTTCCTACACATGTGAAAAAACACGATGGGAAACGTTCTACTGTCTATGCAAGAAAAAAAGAAGCTGGCAGTTAGTTAGTATCATAATAGAATATAAAGAAGTGACCAGAGATGAGAATTATTATGTGAATATGATCGGGCCCTTGTAAAGATCAGAGACAGACCAGGGCCCGAGAACCAGCAGCCACCCGAGAGAAAGAATCCTGGCCCGTCCACCACAGGGACGGCTACATACCTGCCAAGAACATCACAGAGGGATGCTCCAGCCAGAATCCACACAACCATGAAGCTCAGGTCCCAGGGGGCCAAGGATGACAGTCTCTTTCCCCACCAGGAAGAGTGCAGACCACCCTTCCCAAGTAGAGGCCCTTTTAAGTATCCAGAAGGACCAGGCCCCTTTTGGAAAGCACCCCCTATCACCCCACCTCAGTATCATCTCTGAGTATAATGTCTGATCCGTTTTGTCCTCTGCATTCCAAGAAGAAATGTTAGATTATAAGACTAAAACATTTAGCATTTAATCTTGTGCAATGACAGACAATACAAACAAAACTTTGTAATGTTTATGGGACTTTGTGAAGTGTGTTTATGAGATGCTTAACTGGAGACATCTTCACCAAAGACAAAGAGAATGCTTTGATAGCACACGACAGCCACATTCATAGCAGCACTGACTGAAGGTGTGACTAATCAAGTGTGATAGAAGGCAGAAATCATACCATCGGGGTAATGGAGGCGGTTGAGGGGTGGAGAAGGTCTCCAGGTTAAAGTGACAGTAGCCACCCCCCTGTCATTTTGGATTTTCAACACTGGACTGATACTTTGGCGCAATTAGCATCTGGAATTGTCTTCTGACACCATTGTCACTGGAATTTGCAGCAAGACTGCTTTCATGCAGATCTTTTAAATGGGCGGTTTGTAATTTTATCAGGTTTGTGTTTTGACTTTTAATCCAGGACTTAAACATACGTTTCAGCTTTTTTAAAATAGTTTTTTTTCTTGAGTTGACTTGAGCTGCACAACCTTTTTCTAAGTACTCATAACAGTAGAGATGCAATAATTCACTTCTTTTGGCATCCAGTTCGATATCTGCCAATACGGATATATTCTGATAAGTCTTATTGTAATTATTGTGGTTTTTGCTGTTATTTTTTATTGTGTATAGCTTCATTGGACTAAACCACACATCATTTCTTAATAGAAGAGCAGCTGATAAACAGGAACGATTTCAATTTAAATGTTTCCAAAATAATTATTGTTTAAAAAAAGCATAACAAGATAAGGTCCCTTTTATTGATCTTCTAAGGAAATGTGATTTGGATTTAAGTGCTGTTTCATTAGTTGTCTCATTGACCTCAAATGTCTGGAAATAGACATTTAAAGTGGAAATAGTAAACAGAAAACAGAGTTAAACAAAAAAATTGTCATTTGCACTAATACTAAGTTTGCAGATCAGTTTCATTATCAGCTGATCAATCCAGTCAGAAGTTCAAAAAATGAATACAGCTCATAGCACAGGACACGACTCCATGCACAACCTGCGGTTTCATGATGAAGGTCTTCATTCAGTGTGAAATCACTGTTCATAAAGACACTTTGAGTGAATGTGAATGTGAGTGGTGGTTTGGCTGTGTTGGCCTTACCGACCTGCTAAGTGTTGCGAAATGCTCGAGCTTCCCTGCATTGGACTAAGATGTATAGAAAACTAATGCTGTACAATAAAGGACACTGGAGCCCACACAAAGTTAGAAAACAAAACAAAAGTGTTTGTGTGTGGAGTAAAGAGATTATACATATAGCACAACTGTGAAAACCAAAACAATAATCCAAAAGAATTTTTCATAACAGTGTCAAAAACAACTAAAAGCACCCTGACAGTGCAGTACGCCAAGCAACTCATTTCCACCCATATTGTTATTTTCACCCTTTGTTATAGCTACATTTATTTTATATGAATACACTATTAGATTCCCAGATACATGGATAAGAAATTCACATCTTGGATATATTGTGATGTTTGTTTCATGAGTTTATATCTTAATTTGTTCACTTACTGTGATGAAAAATCAGAAGATCCTCTATTTTTTCCACACTTGAATAACAATAACCTAAAATGTGTGTTTGCAATAATATGGCTTCTTTTGCTTTTAGCAATCTATAATATAAATCTATAATAAAAATCTATTCTAAAATTCCAAGAAGCTTCAGTCTCAAGTCTATATTTGCTTGAATATTATTGTTTTTCACCATTACTGGTAATTTTTCCATGTTATGCTGTTATTGGGGTTTTCCTTATTATACATGTTAATATAATATGAAAGAGGAACTCAAGCTGTCTACAGAAATGAAATCCTTAATTTATCCTAGAGGAAATTAGTAAGACATGTTTACAATTCAAATCATTTACAAAAACAGGATTTATCGACAAAAGTAGTAGTGCCTCTTTATGCCTCACCAAAGAAATGATGGGAAAATAATTCCTTTTTGTAAACTTTAAGTCTTTATTTGACCCTTTACTAAGTTAATATGAATAGAAAAATAAATAATTTGTACTGTTTATTACTGTGCAATATCAAAATTATTGTACTACATAATGTGGCAACCAGGGGATAAGTATCAGATTGCTTTCATTATGGTTTACCGCTGGTTTTAATTCAGCTGCAATTCAGCTTTATTTGTATAGACACATTGATTGTTATTGTTTACATTTGGTTAATCCCGGTCATGCGCACTAGCTGGCGGCAAAAAATACGGCGTAACCGGGTAACTCATAGTGTTTACACGATGGAACTTGCAAAGAAGCAAAAATCCTGTTGCTTAAAAGCAAAACAGAACCATCTTGAACATTTATCGGACAGGGATTGTGACGAGTACAAACAGAAGTTGTATGTGCGTGGTGTTTTGTTGTCTGATCCATTGGAAATTGACTAAAAGCAGTGTGACAATAACCTGTCGAAGTGGCTGCCTGTGCAGTATGGCGACATTTGGAACTATTTAAGCTGAAGCATTGAAAGCTTACAAATCGCTGGATGGCAACATTTGTTTTCGTTTGAGGGCATTTTCATGAAGTTTTATACTACAGTGCAAATGACTCACTATGCTTCCTACGGAGTTGCGTTCTTCAATCTGCACTTCTTAAGTTCCTGCTTTTTTTTAAACTTATTCTATTTTTTTTTTTTTGTCTTGGTGGTCCGCTGTGCAAATTTACTCTGTCAAGAGGAACTATATGTATATATGTGTAGGCTATACAAAGTTCCTCTTGATAATCTGAATTCTTTATTTTATTTTCATCTTAGTTCGACAGAGTTTCCATGTATTGGTGGACACGACCGTAGGGGACAGAAAAAGGATAAGAAAACAGGAGGAAAAGAAAGAGAACACAAACAGAACAGAGAGAGACAGAAACACACCACAAAGACAAAAAAAACCCAATCTAACCACCCATACTTTGCCATCCGTCACACCAGGACAGAAATTAATGGAAAAAAAAGGATCCCATGAGCTCCCGTAGGGTAAACAAATAGGAATACGGAAAGATGACTGTTACTAAATAATCTAAGGGATCTTAGTGACTGTGTCATCATGCAGAACATATGAGGCAAAAAGTGCTCGCAGGAATGTGAACACGCTCAGGTAACTCCCTCTGCTCAAAAGGTCAGAGTTCAGCCAAGAGAATCCTGAGATCAGGACAAACGGCAGACAGTCCCAGACAAGGACTCCAGCCACCCCAACCCGGAGCCAGCCCGCTGTCCACCCAGGAGGCGGAACAGGGAGGTCCCGGCCAGAACCCCATGCAGCCTGGGGGAACGGACCCCAGCGGGCCTAGGCCGTTAATCACGGACCCCGCTGAGCGCCCAGTGAGCCCAGGGTGGGCAGAGCACAGGCCCAGGGCCCCAAGAGTCCGGAGGCAACCCATAAACCCCCCCCCACCCCCGCGCACCAGGGCTACCCGAGGCCCAGGGCCCCCAGCTCGCCACCTGACAGGAGCCACATCCCCCCCAATAGCACAGGTAAACACAGGCAAAGCCCCCATACACCAACATCCTCCCTCCCTGCATTCCCTCTACCCTCCCACCCCTCAAACCCACCCCCACACATTCCTCTTCTCCCCACTCATTACATTACATTACAGTCATTTAGCAGATGCTTTTCTCCAAAGCGACTTACATCTGAGAATAAGAACAACACATCCCTCCCCCCCCCGGGGCCCAATCACGCCGCCCAGGGCCCAGAGAATGGGGGTGTAAAAATGACCTCAACAATTTCCACTCCCCCCATTGACAGGCATGTGTTTACATACATTCATCTATTCATTCAAAGTCCAATGCTGGAATGACTGGTGAGCTGAGGGATAAAGCTGTAAGGGGAATCAGGAACAGGTGCAGGTGATAGGGGATAACGAGTCTGGTGGCAGGTGATGGTGATTAGGCTGATAGTGTCTGGAG
>JBAMHX010000009.1:3834839-3853949 GCA_037177515.1 Pseudomugil tenellus | reverse complement strand
TATCTATCTATCTATCTATCTATCTATCTATCTATCTATCTATCTATCTATCTATCTATCTATCTATCTATACATACGCACGCACGCACACAGGTTTATTGATAATTTAGAGAATGAATGAAGCTAGTGTAGGCAGACAGGCAGTTCTTTCTGGATTTACAGACAATGCAGTTTCAGTGTAAAGCTTTGACTCATATGCCCATTTAATATTAAATAAATTAAAAATAAATTAGTTGAACATCTAATTGTGCTTCCAGGCCTCTAATTCCCCTTCAAACGATGTTTTTTTCTGTGGGAAAAAGAAGAGAAAACACAAGTATGACTAAGCAATTGCAGCTTAAAGCCAGATATTTCTCTGTAAATTCTAATTCATTTGCAAATCTATGCTAATTAAAATGCAGTTAAAGGGAAGGGCTTGCAGTCTTCTAACCCTTAACCTGTTGCACCGGTGTGATTGACGTTTAATGGGATTAATATGACTTAATATCAATGTAAAAGATTAATATTAACAATTAGTAATTAATTCATAATTAACCTCGGGTCACCACCTTCTAATTTCTAGTTTTTTTGGTAACACTAGGTATAGAAGGAAACCTTTTTAGATGATGAGTTGATAACTCAAAGGATAAAATAATAAATGATTCTCAGTAAATCAATCAGTCTCAAATGTTATAGTTGTAAGTTCTAGTTTGAATTCATGAATCATAACCACAGGAAATCATGACAGACAACAACCAGATATTAAAAGGGGTACTTATTATCTAATCTAAATGTTATACATAGCTAAATATGAGAAATAATAAAACATATAACGAACAAGACAGACTAAACAAACATAACATAAACCAGTGTTGCTGTGAGCTTTGAGGATAAACCTGAGTTCTATGGAGAAGAAACTATGTGTGTGAGATTTAACATGTCTAAAGCGTGAAACCATTTTAAGGCCTAGATGATAGCTTCTTAACTCGCCAACCATCACTAAAGACCAATAGTTCCTCGCTGAGGAAATGGGGTTCGTTCAGAACCGCAGCTTACGACTAGTGGACTGGACTTGTCTTGGTCCTTATAGGCGCCGTCTGAATCTGGGAGAAGCCTGTCATTGAGGTTTGCAGCTTTCAGTGGTTCCTTTGGCGTCGATGGCTGAAGGTTGAGGCCCAAGATGGAAGGTTCAATAATGTCAAAAAGTGGGGTGTTTTTACGCTGGAGTGGAAAATCGAACTTCCGTTAGGAGGCACAAGCTTGGTTGCAGAGTGGAAGTTTTAATTCCTCATTGTAGGGCTGGACTGAGTGGTCATGTTTAGACCATGTGGCAATCTTTTATTCTCCAGAGAGCAGGACAAAGCTTTTCACACACGCATAATTAGCAGAAGCAGGTAGTGAGGAGGTGGCTTCAGAGCGTGATCCAGGGAGGCCAAGAGACAAGAGGGCAGAGTCAAGAGGCAAGAGAGAAGAGAGGCAAAAAAGGGCAGAGGTCTGTGTTGGTCTTTTCAAGATAGGCGGGCTTTGGCTGAGTAGGCAGGTCTGGATACTGCCAGCCAATCAGGGTTCTGTGGAGGCTGACCTCAGCTCATTGCTCCTACCACAGAGTTACCTGTGCATTAGCTTAACACTAAGGGATATCACATTTAAACATGAAAAACAAATTAAAGTCATTAAATCAAGAAATAAAAGAATAAATGCACATACATGGAACAGAATGAAAAATAAGAACAAACAGGCGAAAATTAGTCTTTTGAAATTTATCAAACTTATGGTCAATCTGTAGCATGTAGGTGAGATTTCCAATGATAGGGGAAGAGCAAGGCCTCGCCCTCTCTCTGTCCTTTGATGAGTTGATCTGGCTTCCTGGAGATAGTCTTGAAGTGAGGGGAAGAACGGGGGGTAATTCCTTTTGTGTCCTGGCGTCCTGTGGAGAGAGTCTTGAGGTGGTGAAGAAAGGTTATCACTTTTGTTGGTCTTACTCCACAAATCAAACACATCGAGTTTTTCCTGAGTTTAAGGTGGTCGTGAAAATACCAACATTTGTTGACCAGTTCATCAAAGCGTTCTAAAAAGGGTCTGTTGAGGGTAGGATCGTTACAACAGAATACATGACTCCAACAAGTCCGTTGACAGCTAAAGCAATTATTATAACACATCTATTAGAAAGTGTGTCAAGAGTCATCAGTTTTCAGCAAGTAATAAAAATGGAAACAAGATCAAGCATAGAGGTTAGGAAACTTACATGTCTGTAATCAAAATAAAAAGTACAAGTGCAGAAACAGGAATCATTGGATTGAAATAAAAATGAGATAGAATATCATAAAACCAAACCTGGTAAATGCACAGATGGACAATAAAAGTTTTATTTATAATTCAGATAAAAAAGAGATTGATGATGAGGAGACATTTTTTCAGAATCATATATCAAGTGTGGCTTCAGCAGGGAGACCAGTCCTTTTCCAACTGGACTGGTGGTTTTACTCCAGCTTCTCTAAAGCAATATTCCAACGTATCTCTGGGCAAGGTGTGACAAACCCTGCGTTTCCTCTTGTGTTTATTGGTGAATGTCACTTTTATTCACTTTTATTTATAAAGCACTTTTCATGCTTAGCAGCAGCACAAAGTGGTTGACATAAGAAAAACCTTTCTTTTTTTATTTTAAAACCACCAGCATTCACATGCCTAAATTAATCACAAAATTAAAGCATGCACACAACATCTAGTCATAGATTACATTCACACTGCAGCTCGACCACTGACTGTATAAATTACTGGACTGAGCATACCATCACGTGACCCATAGGTTGCTGAAGAGCTGATTTGAAGCCCATAGGCGGGTCCTACTGTCGCCATCTTGGTGTTTCGTCATTATCGTAAAATCCCAAAATGCATGAAAGGCAGAGCTGAGAGGGCTCCGTCATGGTGGCGCCAGCAGGAAGTACGCAGCTGTAACCAGTGATAGCGCTCTAACGCACATCAATCAAAAGGAAACGCCTCTAAATTTAAGATTTAGATAACATTGAAACCGAAGTGTTAGAAAAAAATCACACAACTCCACCCACCCAGCGTTTACATGATGGAAAATTGGACCTATTAAACTGAAAAAAGTTTCTGGAGCCACTCTGTAAACATGTCTATTTCAGCTATGAAATCGGACATTTGAACATGGGAGTCTATGGGCATTGCTAGCTATTACAGCCAGTCATCTAGCGGTGAGGGGTGAACTGCAATTATTTCCATTTCCATATTGACGTCACCATCGGCAGCCAGAAATTGCCGCCTGAGCTCGACTCTTATTTTTGTCTCGGATTTAATGACAGTCTGACCGTCATTTCTAACTGCTTTCTAATTCCAACCCAGGTCACTTTCATGTCCTCATATATGAATATCTTATATGTATTGAAACAACCCCAATCTGAATGGTCATGATGCATTTAATCTGATTTCACAACACAGAAGTGAGACAAATGTTACAATTTGGTAGTGGTGGAAGCGGAACATGGCAATATTGAATCCTGGTAGAGTCAAATAACTTAATTTATTAACCAGAGATAATGTTATCGGTTCTGACAGTCCAAGTACTCCCATAGTGATTCATAAACACGTAAAGCATGCATATTTACTTCTCTGAACACAACTCACTGCATGATGTGTTTTGTTCTAAAAAGCCAGTTTCAGACCAGATATTGTTTACACTTAAGTTTGATGAATGTTGCATTGAAATGATGATGCAAATAACCAATCAAAAGTATTAGATTTTGTAAAAAAAAATTGATTTGAGCATTAAAACCTTCAGTGTGAAGGTAGTCGTACAATTCTTAGACCCTACTTTAAATCACTGGTCACCAGCATATTTTTCTCCACCATGTGCTGAAGCCTTGGTTGGTTTTATGTTTTCATTAATGAGATTCTCGTGATGTTCTCGTTTACTTCTATCCTTTCATTAAGTCACATTTAAATCAACAACCTATAACCTTATAGGAACATATAATTCATCACAATGGCGCTCTCTTAGCTTTTTGGGAGACCCCATTGGGAGGGCCAGGACTCTAGTTTAGAAACCAGTGCATTTAGATAAACTGCCAATAAACAAACTAAGATTTGTTTTAAAAGGTAAATTTAGTGTTTAGTGTAACAAAAGAAAGACTAATAGTTTTTTTCTTTTAACTTGTCTTGTTCTATATACCGTAGTTCTAATAGTTCTATATTAAAAAGCTCCTTGTTTCCTGTCTTTCATTACTGGATGAACTGATTAATCCAGGTGTGTCTCACCTCAGTAACCACAACAGCAACGTCCAGACACATTTGGATTAATCAGTTTACTCAGTAATGAAAGGTCAGGAGGTGGTGGAGCTGCATAAAGCACAATTCTACAGATCTGCAGGCCAGAGGGGGAAAAAGTAAGCAACAGCTAAATTAAAAACACATAAAAACATTTATTTCAATGTGGAAGATGGAAAAAAGACGGATATTTAGTTTCTATTCTGTGTGATAGATGTGGTGGAGGAATCACAGGCAGCATATGATACATTAAAATAATAAAAGTGTTTAACTAAACAGGAAATGTCTCTTCCCTGATATTGATCAATGTCACAGGTAAAATGTGCATACAGTTTGCAGAACTGACCAGAGTTTTAATCATCTAAACAGACTGTTGCTAAGTTTTTCTTCGTTTATTTAATATGCTAAATACGAACTTTTATCTTAGCTTAGTTTGTTCATCAGTCATAATTAAATTTAAATGCTTACTGAAAACTTGCATTAAGTAAATAAATTATTAACTCATCGATTAATGATTTTCAGTTCAGCTGGAGGAAAGTAGAATGTAGTAAAACCACATTTTTATAAAAATAACAGAGCATCAAAGCTTTAGCTCGTACACCTCAGTTAGCTGGTTAACCACCATTAGCACCAGGTTAGCTTGCTTTGTGAGCTTTTAGCCACAGGCAGGTCGGAGTTTGATGACTGAGCCCTCTCAGCTCCATATTTTCACCCATTTTTGGATTTTCCGGTAATGACAACACACCAAGATGGCGACGGTAGGACCCACCTATATGAGCTTCAAATCCGCTCTTCAGAAACCTATGAGTGACGTCACGGACGCTTTTTCCTTCTCTTATATACAGTCAGTGGTCTGACCGCCATCCTGCAGATGTATCTCTAAAATCAGTTTGACATAAAACAATACAAACTGGAATTGCTGTGTGTGGTAGCAAATAAATCATGTTTATTTAAAAACATAAGAGGCCAACTTGAGATATGAATGGGTGCTGGGCCTCTGTATTTCTAAAACCCTGGGTACGTGTACGGCCCTGATTATATGAACAGAAACCAGCAGCTTGTGTTAAACATTGCATTTCTGTTTATTCTGTGTTTTCCTGCTGTTATTAATCCACTAGTCTAATCTGCAGTCTCCTGCTCTTTTGGACCTAAAAGGTCCACAGCTTAGTGTGATTCTCGTATGCGAAACAAAACTACTCACCTCAGACACCTGAACTCTTATCCAGAAAGTGAATTGGACAAATCATCCACTGGACTGTATAATTTGACACTATTTACCAGAAGCATTTATGGTTGAGCACATGAAAGCACGGACAGGTGACAAAGCGTGTGGGTGCATAGTGTGAGAGCTTTCATGAAATAACTTTCATAAAACACATGAGTGGAAGGGTTTCTTTTGATCAGAAACATTTTTTAAGCAGCTGTCATTTTGCCTCGACATGTTCATCGTGACATGTTTTTATCTGCAGATGGTATCCTGGAGGCGGGTCTCACGTCCTGCTTTCTGGTGGTCTTTGCAGGAGAGAGTTTCATCTGTGGGACAAGATTCTGTTTATGTATTTTGCTTACCTGCTGAGTTTATTGTCTCCTTGATCCAACGTTTAAATTTGTTACTATATGATTTGATGGTTTTTGTGTTGTCCCAGTCCATGACAACAATGGTGGTTATTTCTTTTGCAGTGGTCTGATATGACTGATAAAAGGCTGACCCATTCTGATTTGTTTTCTCGTGATCTTTTGAGTCATTCTGTTTGCATTAGTTTTTTTTCTTTTTTTTTTTTGCTTGTTTCCTTCTTGTTATAAAGCTTCTCTGTGTTTTTTCAACACACTTTCTCATATTTGTGTTTGATTTTATATTATTATTTATATTATTTCTTTTTCGGTCCATCTCAATTTTGGCTGTCACAACCTAGCAAAAATCATCAGATTGTCAGGTTGTCGGACTAGTCCCGTCTCCAGGATCCCACCAGCTGATGAAGACATATTACAAAGTTTTCTGAAGCAAGCTAAGGTGTCAGTTGAACGTGCAGATATATTTGCCCCTTAAGAACCATATACATGTAAATGTGGATGTCCATTTCAAGCTGTGTCACCACCCTTATTTTTAATGCTTTACATTACCATGTTGTTTAGTCATTTCATCCACTAGTGGGCAGTATTGAGTTCTGTGTTCATCGTCACGTTTTGATAACACTTGGTAGCCATAATCGACCGTTCTCTGCCTTCTGAGCCTCAGCCTCCACCATAGAGCTGAAAGAAAAAAAAAAAGACTCTTTTTAAAAAAAGTTACATAATGGAACTACATAGAAAATGATTCTAAATAACACTAACAAACTCTGCCAATGGTGTGTTATAACCATACACTGTATAAAAATGGACAGAACCTCCCAGAAGGTTTCTGAAGATTAAAACTGAAGCTCATTAGGCGGTTCCTACTTTAGCCATCTTGGCAGCACCACACATGCCAATACTCCCAGAAAATAAAAATGTGAGCAAAGAGCTTGATTTCAGATGGGGGAGGGCTGTGAGTGTAGGGGTGGATGATTGACATCCATCAAACTCAGACCTGCTTGTAGCTAGCAGAGGCTGGCTAAAGCTAAGATATGCTTTTAGTCGGCTAAAACAGTTTGTGCTACACCGCCTGCATCCCATGGATATTTAATACATTTTAGTCAAAAGGACATTCCTAAAATTATGCTGAATTTCAAATTAAAATGCATCTAAACAGATAAGTAATAAAAAAAAATCATCAACTCACAGTTGTCATGAAGGTTAAACTTGACCTGTTTAACCTAAAATGTTTTTTGTAGCAGGCTACTGCCGTGAAGTTAACTTTGTTAGCATGGGAGACTATGGGGATTTGTTCAGTTTTTGAGGCCCTAGTGAAGAAGGGGTGCAACTTTTTACACTTCCATATAAGCTTCCCTTTTATTCCAATGGAGGTTCCTGATTGGCTGTAACATCAATTTTCCCTTCAAGATCATGTTTTAAATAACATTAATAATATTATGTGCTGACGCACCTGTTCTGGGTTTTGCTCAATTGCCAGTCCTTGGGTGTTAATTAGGAGCGAGGGGTTTTGTGTCAGGGGCTAATCAAGCCTATAAATTGGTTACCACCTTTTTCTCTCTCTTTCTCTCTCTATCTTTCTCTCTCTCTATCTCTGTCTCTTTCCTTGAATCCGCTGTTTTGGGAGCGGCACCTGAACATGGTTGTTTGTTTGATTGGTTGGTTATGTTATGTTGTTGTGGTGAGGCTGGTAGTCCTATTTTTTTTATGTTTCTTTTGTTTTAGGTGAGTTTTGTGGGTTGGTTTCATGTTGAGGTGGGGTGGTAGAGGTGATGGTGTCAGCTCGACGGCCCTGTGTTGTTAATGCTGGCCCTTTGCTCCCTTCCACAGATCCATCCAGAAACATAAAATTGAAGGAAATAAAATAAGTTTGTTTTAAAAACTCTGAATCTTGTGTCCTGTGTTTTAAATTTGTTTCACCCTTGGGTCGTAACAAATAGTATCAATTTAAACAATTTCTAAGACAAATCAGAAGATTGTGTGTCCCCATCTGGATCACACTATAAATAACAATAAATGCACCCCTTTTCAAGTTGTTTGCAATCCCCGAAAACAATAGAACAAGTATAAAACGACAAAGATGTTTTGCTGTTCTCCTCAACTTTTGCTGTCTTATTCTGGGGCTATTTAGTTGGTGGTTTCTCAGTCATCTTTCTTTTGTTTCTTTTCTTTAGTTTAGCTACTCTTTTTTGCTGTTTTTTTGTCAGCTATACTGGGGCGGCTGTAGCTCAGGAGGAAGAGCAGGCGTATTTCAACCGGAAAGTTCTGAGATCTATTTCAGGCTTCCCCTGACTACAAGTGTCCTTAGGCAAGACCCTGAACCCTAAGTTGCCCTCTGTTGTGTTTATTGAGGTGTGGGTTAATGTGTAGTCTTACTATGTAATGTAAAGCATTTTTAGTGGTCAACATGACTGGAAGACTGTTATATAAGTGTAGAGGAATTTCATGTATTAGCTTAATTACCTTGCTCTTAATTAATGTCTAGTTTAAAGGTCCGACCATAAGGCTCCTAAACTGATGTCATTCTGACCTTTAGTAAACCACCTGCAAGGCCGGCGTCCTTCCATCAGGGAAATGTTTAGACGAGACTTTGGTCTTGTTGTCATAGTCGAAGAACATGCCTCAGATTGACGCACTTGACCAAAGTCTTTAAACAAAGCTGCCCTATCTGACTGGGGCAGAATAGTTCCAGACTTCTGTTATAACCTTGTACCATGTCTGCATGTCTTAATGTTTTGTCCCTTCATGTTTTAATGTTTAATGTATGTTCAACTTCTTTTATTCATCATTATTACATTTATATTCTTCTCAATCAAAAGAAACCAGTCTGTTCGTCCTTAACAGGAATAACGGTCATCTACATAAGTGCAATTCCATTTACCATATACACCTTACCACTAACACTGCAAATTTTTGTGATCTTGCTCTATTTTCTGCATCAAGTGATGGATTTCAAAGTCCCTTAAAAAATGTATAAAGTTTAATGTAGAACTGTCTGCGTATGCATTCACACCTAAAATTGGATGAGTAGACAAAATTATTGTAGTCTTGCTACATATAACTCCATGTCATGGATGTTGTGTTGCAGACCAGAGCAGCACAGAGTGAAAATAAATGTACTGCATTCTTGCATGAGCTTCCATGTGGAAACTGTCCTCTAAAGCAATAATCTGCTTCCTCAACAAATTTCCTCAGGGTTTGAGAGTGAGGGGTTCCGATTAACAGATAAGTTGACAGACAGATTTTCACAGAGACTGGAAAAAATGAGAAGAGCACATGAAAAGAACAGAGACTTTAGATTCAAGTAAGAAGCTTACTTTTATTGTCAAAGGAATTTTTTGGTGTTTGATGGCTCTTTATGAAAGCTGTCAGGATAGATAATCCTTACTACAAAAGGGTCAGAGGGAATGTCATGTCATGTCTTTCTTTGAGCAGCAAAAAACAAACAATTCCGCACTTCAGCATGCTTCATTGTGGCATAAGTCAATGCCAGATAAAAACATTACATGACAACCTGGTGAAAAAGGTCTTTGCTTTTGTTTGGAGACAGGGTTTTTATTGCAGATGTTTCAACACAATAAAAGATGCCTTATAAATGGCTCTGAGAGGTGGGAATAAAGCTAAGATGTGCTAAATGTTTGTGAAATACTGATAAAAATAACAATACATGTTTAACATTGATGGCTTCGGTATGAAATTGTCACTTTTGATCATACTCTATATATGATCCAATTTTAACCCAAAAGAGCCCAGCATGACATATATGATACATTTACTTTCTCAGACATTTTGCATCATTTCATTGTAAAAACTTTGCATGAAATCACAATCTGATTTTTGTCTTCTACCCATTAATGAACACCAGAAGATGACACAATACGAATTATGGCATATCACATGGTTATTCATGGTAAATAACCCTTTTGGTTAAAGGAACAATTATAAACATTCCATATTAAAAAAATTTGACTTTTCTTAACTCTTTTTCATGGGTTCGGTCATTAAGGGTTAAATAATACTATGTGATTTAGTGTAACTAGTTCTATGAACATTAGTGCGTGGACATTGTGTCTGCTGTAACTTTTACAAATTTTTATCTTTCATTACCCATTCATCTGTGTTTTACTACTTATGAAATGAAAAATTATTTATTAATCTAACCAGGATTATTTTTCCCTGAAGATGTTTTAGTTAAGTACTGAGGCAATTTTCTGTGTTTTTTTTTATATAACTGTATTTTTGTGAACTATTGGGATCAACAACATATGAAGTTGCTTAACAACGGAGATCTGGAGCACATTTGTGATGTTCTTACACTGGCTGTCTCATTTCAAGTGGAGTGTGCACTTTGGACTGCATTGTGGCACATGCAATGATACCACAAAGGGGGGTTTATTTGGGGGTTTTCAACTAGCTAATTGCACATTTGCTACAGCGTTTAGGAAGCCATTCCCCCTTTAGAAGGGGCCCACTGCCACCGTTCCAGAGTGAAAAGCTCTTCCCTCTCGATCTACATTCTTGGACTCTTCACCCTCCCCACTCATCATCACATACATTAGTAGGGATTTGGGGGGCAGGTACATTTGCCGGGTGTGGTAAGGGGGGCCCTGTTTTCTACACTCAGGTAGCCTTTCAGTTTTACACTTATTCATTAAGAATAGAAAAAAGACAACACTGACAACATAAGGACACCTTTGAAGGGTGGGTCACGGAGTGTACAGAGGTGGCCCTGCCTCTGGCATTTTGTGGTTACTGCCCTTCAATTTTAATTGCAAAAACACATCTCATAAAGATCTGTGAGTGGGAAGGTTAGGGGTGATGAGGTCTTTTTTTACACTTCTGTTTCTTGGGTGCACCTCAGGGTGGGGCTTTGGTCCAGAGTGGTGTGGTCTCATGATCCTAGGGATCGGGCTGGCTTTCCTGGTGGGGGCTCTAGGGGTGCTAGGCTTGCTGCAAGTGTGGGTGAGTGGAGGGCAATTCCTCCTTGTCCTGTTGCCCACTTGGGATGTCTCAGGAGGGTGGGTGTAGATGGTGGTATGGTGTGGGAAGCTGAGCACTGAGGAGGGAAAGACGGGTGTGTATTGATGTGTTTGTGTGTGAGTGGGACTGTGTAGGTCCATGAGGCAGGGATGAGTGTAGGAGAATGGTTAGGTGTTTGTGCATATGTTGGCGTGGATGGGGGTTGGGAGGCGAGTGGGAGATAGGGATAGTGTGGATGTGACTGGACGGAATGGGAATGTGTGCTTGTGTCACTGGGAGATGAAGGTATGTAGGTGGGGGAGTGGGGAGAGTGCAGGGTGTGTGTGGGTGGAGGGCAGGTTCCCAGGGTGGGCTTCTGGTGTACTGGGGGGGTGTGCTGGTGCCGGTGTGTCTTCCAGGAAAGCTCCACAGCATCCATCTTTCAGCCACACTTGGTCCGGTCCATCCCCTAAACTCCTGTTTCCCATGGTTGACTCTACAAGGGGCTTAAAACCTAATTTCCTAGATAAATTTATTTTCGTCACACTTCTGTTGCCTGTGATTCTGGTTCTTTTTATGAGCCTCAGGTATGGAGAACTGGGCCCACCAAGCTTTGGTTGGAGCCCCCACCCAGACCAGCCCAGCCTAGAGCACCCCGGCCACCCGACATGAAGCTGATGCCCACAGACACCCTCTGATGCCCACAGACCTAACCCCCACTTGCAGCCTTATCCCAGTATGTTTGGTATTCTTTTTTTTCCTCATATATTTTCTTTGCAATTAATCTCCATTTTCGCTCTTCAGTTCTGAATCCACTGGTACACAACCAAAAGGGTTTTAAAGGATCTGATTTGTTCAGCCTGTTTAAATGAATGCATTACTTAAACACAGGAACCCCAACAAAAGTTGTGATTAAAAAATGAAGCAGGAAGTCCCAGTGTTCGTTTGGTTATTCACCTATTGAGTTCTCTGATCATCCAGACCAATAAATACAGTGTCTCCCTAAAAAGTAAAGAATAAAACTGACTTTAAACTATTTTAATTAAACCATTTTAGTTCCAAACATTAAGTTTTTTAAAATCCAGACTGAGTTTCTTTAACCCGTTAACCCAAAGCAGAGGGTGTCAATGCTGGAGCCCAATCAGGAATGTTGTGAAAATGTTGTGTTGCTTTGCTTAATGTTTTCCCTAGATTAAGCTATAATTAATCTTTTCTTACACTATTTTTATTTCCTTTTTAATTGTTTAAAGCCAACTCATGTCATATTCTGGAAAGCTGTAAATACACAAATAAGCCTTAACTCTCTCGCTAAAGACTTTTTTCACCTACAATCAGTGTTGTATCTTGCATTTTTTTTAAAAAAAAGGTAATGTGTTATAGGTCAACACTAGTTTTACACTATAGGTCATTTTCAGTTAAAGCATGTTCAACATATCTTCTTGCCAATACAATAGATATTCAAACAGCCAAAGACTTGAAATAAAAAAGGAAAATGTTAAACTGCATTTCTCATTTTGACAAATCCACCCAGAGCTCAAGATGAAGATTCAAGTGAGATAAAATCTCAAATAAAGCAGGGATCTCCAACTCAAGGCTCACTGTACTCTACCGCAGACATTTTATGTTTTCCTGCTTCAACATACCTGACTTAAATTAATGGTTAAATAACAGACTTGTGCAGAACGTCTCAGACATCATTTGAAACAGCAGTGTTGCAGCAGTGAAGCATCTAATACCTGCTGCATTTTGATTCTTGAGGACCAGGGTTGGAGATACTATCTATATGATATTAATTATTTATTCATATCTTTATTTAGTTCAATTTTTATGGCAGATTTGGATATTGCAGATTTATAATGGTCATGATACTCATCTCTATTGAATGTATTTCAGAGATTCTGTAGCAGTATCTTGCAGTGGATAAACATCATTTGACATCTTTTCTCTTTTACAACAAAGTTGAGGGCGAGTGTGTGGGTGAGGGGCAGTGCAGAGTGATAGACCCCAGGTGAATAAATCAAATCTGGCTGAGGACTGGAATGAGCTTCTCCCACTGGGCACCTTGGTCTTAAACAGAATGTATATAACTAAATACAATCCAAATGAACAGACTGGGAGGAGAAAACAGAGAAACTGGTGCTGACTATAGAGCAGAACCAGGAACTGTTGAGTCAGATGAGTCATCAACCCCAGGGAGTGCCACCCATGGAAGCCAGGAGCAAAAGGTGAGACATAATTAAAATAACGACCCACCACCTCCACAGATACACATCCTTGTAAACTAACAAAAAAATCAGTGAAATATTGGTGTTGCTACAGGACTTGTTTTCTCACCATAATTTTAAATGTATTAAAGTTTAATTGTTGTTCAAAGGTTCAAAGCCTCACGATTGGTTGGATACTGTGTCATTCAAGACCAGTCCCTGTTGCTGGAAACTGTTTAGCACATTCTTTAAAAGCTAACTATTTTACTATCTGGAAATCCCTGAATTTAACAACTAATTACTTCATCACTAGACATTTACTCTAAAGCAAAGCCCTGCTTCTAAAGCCACTATCTCCAAAAAACAGATTTGTCAGATTGAAGAACATTCATGATGGATCAATGCAACTTCATGGTCTGATGCTAGCTAAAATGCAGCCTGTCTGGCACTTACATTTTTACCATCAGGCATTCACAGAACTACACATATACACCATAACCCAGTGTCATGGGATTTATTTTTATCAGTGGAATCTAATATACAATATTAGTCATCTGGTAATCTGGAGAAAACCACATTTGCTTTCTCTAGATGAACAGAACAAAGTATCCTGTTAACCCCTCAAAAAATGAAAAAATAAAACTCTTAGTAATATTTAGTTTTTCAGTCTGCTGTCCTTATTGTCCTCTTACAAGAAAACCATCCATATGAACCATACTGTCGCTACGAAATTCTCCATTCACTCTGGGACTTTTTGGGTGTTTTATCTGATCTAGAGTTAAATTTATATCAGCTTCCATAAAGTTGGAGGCTTGTGTTTGAAACTACACATTTCTGCTATGAAAGCAGGATTTAAGTTCTCTCTAAAGCAACATACAAGAGGAGGTGTTACGGGATCTGGACATGATTGCATGAAACAAGCTGTAGCTGCGCTACCAGGTTTTTCTATAAGACTATAAGTGCCTAATGATATAATACACAATAAATTAATGAATATGTTAAAATAATCAAATTCTTGGGAGAGATACTGGATGACAAACTTAGTTGGAAGCCCCACGTGAAACACATACAAAACAAAGTGGCAAAGAATATTTCAATCATAAATAAAATGAGGCAGATTCAGGTTCAGGCAGATTATCAGTCATTTTATTTTCTGTATTGTTCATTAATCTTACTTTATCATTGCCATTATAGAATATTGTATTGCACAATTATAAAAACATATTTCCCTCATGGTTTTAAAAAAAGGGCAGTCTGTATTATACATAAAAGTGGTTATCTGGATCACACAAAAATCACAGTTTTTAAAATCCAAATTACTAAAACTCCAATTATTACACAGCATAGATTATGTTTAAATCCAGCAGCAACATATTACCATACCATGTACAAAATATTTTTAGTCAGAGAGATGGGGTTGCGACTATCAAGGGAACACCATTTGTAAAAGGTAGTTGTGCCCCTATTTGTGGGCTTATGTTTTGTAATAACTTGCGGGAAGAACACAGGGGGTCTCCAAATATCCATTCATTCGAATTTATATTTAGAGAAATATTAATTGAGCTGTATAGATGATAAAATTGGTGTTCCAATTATTATTTGTATATTTGTTGACATTGTTGCTGATTTTTATCAAGACTGTATTATTGCATAACTTTCTATTTTAAATTGATTATATATAGGAATATATTATATTGATTATATTACATTCAAGGTTTATCATTGTTACTTAGATATTATTCTTGTCAATATGACTGTTAATTTATTGTAAAGTATATAGTACTTATCATTTTTGATAATGCTATAGATTGTGATAGTTGTGATTACTAGGGTGAAAATATATATGCTTATGCTTTTTTCCATTCCCTTTGAACAGCTTTTCTTTACTTTTCTTTACAGCTTTTATGTTTTTTCACTGTTTTTGTTTTTTATTTTGTTTTTTAATTATGCTCAAATAAACTTTATCAATCAAAAAAAGCGGCTTATTTTTCTACATCTTTTGAAATAAGATTCACTGTGCAAAATTTAATTAATAAAAAAAACTTGTGGAATAGACAAGTATAAAAATTGCATAGGCCATTGTGCTGTAAGAAAATTATTTAATTATGTAAAAATCGAGAATCAAATCAAATCATCAACCTAAAATCGAAAATCGAATCGAGGATTTGAAGACTCGTGACACCCCTACTCGACACCCTCTCACATTAAATGTACCAATAACCGCAATGATGTTTTTAGTATGAGCGTACTGTGCTCGGATGTTTAAATACATATTTATGGAATAAATAACTCAGTTTTTAGGCATGTATATAATAATCAATATTTCCGTGTTTTTGATTACAATAACACAAAGTTTAGTGTGAATAATAACTAACGTGTTTAATGTGTCTTAAATGTATCATCTTATCAGCTGTGCAAATGTTTCTGTCTCCAAAATGTTACTACGCTAGGTCCAAAGTTGGCGCAGCAGTATGCATTCTTTTGTATCAAGTTTATTTTTCTAAATCCCAAAATTTGCGTAGTAACATTCCTACACAAATTTTTTTGCATAAGCAAGCTTCATAAATTAGGCCCCTGATCTTTACATGTTTTGTGCAACTTGTGATTTTTATTCAGACAATGAAGGGGAAAATGTGTTCTCCAGTTAAAGAAAATATATTTTTTTATACAGTTGTTGCTGATGCTGATCTTTCTTTTTTTGTGTCAGTCTTATATGGACAAAGAGGGCTTTTCTGGACACCAACGTGTGAATGCAAGCTCTTCTATCTGACCGTGCGTGTCTTTCTGATGAGCCAGTTGATGACCCATTGCTTCCATTGGCATTTCCCTCACTGTCATCACCAATCGCTGTAGATGGTTGAGCATGAACTCGGATTCTTTCACACTCCCCCTGGGTTTCACTCAGTGAAGCCTTACCATTTTCTTTCTGCTGCTTTTAGTGCAGTTGACAGTTCAAAACCTCTGAAGTTGGTCCAGAGTGTCTCCTGAATTACACTTTTTACCTCTTTTAACTTTACTCACACTCGCTTGCAGTGTTGCATTTTGTTATTCGTTAGCAAGATTACTACAGCTACAGCTTTACATATTGAGCTGCAGTGAGTACAGCTGCCAGTTCATCATTTATGTCCGTGACTCTCAGCTGTCTTTGCAAATCTTTGAGGCTCTTCCTTCAGACATATCTTGATAGCCAAATGCTATTTTGGCTATAATTCTCATCTGGCTTTGCCTCTTCACTTGCAGGTATTTCACAGCTCACAAGGTAAGTGCTGGTTGAGCTCTCTAGTTTTAACAATTTGCAGTTCCTGGACGCTGTTGTTTGAAAACAGCTGGTCCAAGGTGTCATTCTGTTTTGTAACATAAAGAAGTAGGACATCTACTTGGAATTCTGAACTGGACTTTACTTAAATGACAAGGCTGTAAACAAATTTCTTTCCCTCTTTCTTTGCTCTTTTCTTGCTATTTAGACATGAGCAGGTAGGTAAAATAACCTTTTTGTCTTACATCAGTAAATATCAGGTGAAAATTTTTCAAAAAGAAACTGCTAAGCTTGTTGCTAATGTAGATGCTAATATTAGCTTCATATGACAGTGACAAACCTCTGTTTGGCAGTGCGGTGGATGGGTTTGTGATTTTAATGTCTGTATTACATCTGGGGCAATACAGCAGATGGGAGATCAGACAGAGGACATTATGAAAAAAACTAATATAAAAGATTGTTCACTACTTTAAAGTGAGTTAATAAAACAACACTTTAATCTATCCTTGAATACAAAGTTTAAGCTGAATTTTAAGCGTAATGAGTGCAAGTCCAAGTGGAATCAATGAAAATGTGACTTTCTTTCTTGGCTTCCATCAAAGTCTGAGTCCCAGATTGGAGTCCTCATCTCAGATGCAAGACTATAATGTGAAAGCTAGTAGATCCTGCACTCCTGCTTTTCATTTTAAATGAGGCTTCATACTGCAAGCATCTAGCCTTGGGCTTTTTTTTTTTTTTTCCTGTCTTGTCTTTAACTTGTCTTATCTATTAGAAGATATCAATACTGGAAATCTAGATGTTAATCTCCTTTTTTTATTAACCAAATAACTGCCATGTATTTGGACAATGATCAGATTTTTTTGTGCATGTAAACTGGCTCGTTGCTTATTTTCGTACAATAGCATGCTTACATAACTGAAAAAGCACCAAAGACAAAGTGGACCACATTACCTGAATCTGTTAGTTTTGTTTATATTAAATGCCAAAAAAATCCAGCTATTGGTAAATTAAATTGTAAATGTCCAATAAATTAATATAAATCTAGATAATATACCAAGAGTTCAAGAACCAGAAGAATTAGAAACACTAATTGCAAGTTTTAACCAATCCAACCATTTATTTTATATATTAAAAAAAGCAATCTTTTAGTTGTACTAATATCTTATTTGGAATTGAATGGTGTACCACCAAACATGGAAATCTCATTGTTTTACATAACTATCATCTAAGCTATTGCTAGCGCAGCTGCATGATGCTCCAGTGCTCAATCCTTATGTGTGCATTTTCTTTATATGGAGGCATTTGAAGTTACACAAAATGTACAAAGCAGAAGTCTGACCTTGCCAAGTGATTTTAAATTCATTTGGTGTGTGTCTCTTGCAGAAGAACTTTTGGCAAATTAGTCTTAAGCAATTAGTAACACAGCTTAGTCTCATGAGAGCTGAAGGTCACTCTTTATTTCAGAAAACTGCCAACCTGTACAGTTTGAAAAAGTTTGGAGGTGCTCTGCATAGCCAGCAAATAATGGTTACAGGTTTGGAGGCTGTGCAGATGGAATACTGTTTGGTTTAGGCATGAAGTAATGTATTCATACTCCACTCTCCACACAAAGCTAATGTGGTAAACAACAAAGGGATCATTACATAGTCAAAGTGATGTCTATGCAAATAAAAATAGATTGTACACTATTATCATGCATGAACAGCATTTAGGAGCAGTCACATTGAGCAGTGCTTACAGTCATCTTATGACAACCCAATGACGACTGATCTTCAATATGTCATCAGTGACTTGAACAGAACATTCAATATTCCCCTGAGTGTCTCATTCTGTGCTTTTGAGCGGCTACCTGTCTGACTGAACCAATGGATGAGCTCAACATTGCCTCTAAAAGCAAACATGTCAATCAATAGACCAGCTCAGCATGGGATCTTCACCATTATTATCTGTTTCTAAGTTTACATTTTTTTTAAAATAAGCCATAAAATCTTTTAATAATTTATACCATTTGGATACACATATTTGAGGTCACAAGTTACAGTTCTAGTGTTTTTGATATGATTTAACACAGGTTTATATTCTCTTTAAAGACCTGTAGTTGAGGATTTGTGCCACAATGAAAGCTGCTTGGTTCTTTTGTTGTCCACCTGGATGTAAAAATGTAACTACTATCTATTTTTGAAATTTTGTAACATACCTAAAATACAACAATAGAAAACATTACAATATAAACTCATTTTGTTTGTGTGCAAATGTGTTTATAAACCAAAGTGCTACTTTTACATATATGAATACAACAAATAAATCACTTGGCATATATATGGCATATGAATGGTGGAAGCAGAAGCTCATATCACACTCACATGCTCACAGATCTATTACTGATGATTCTTACAACATTCATTTGCAATAAAAATATTGAGTAAGTTTTTGTGTTTCCCAGATTTCATTGCAATAAGTCATATGTGGGATTAAGAATGAGTAATATAAAGTGGTTAGTGCATTCTGAGAGTGAAATCTTGAGCTTTATACAAAATTGCAATGAATTTTGCCATTTTGGATTTAACATTATTAATGTAAATTCCATTTTAATTAGTCTTCAGTAACTTCAAGAAACTTGGTTTCAGATCATCAAAATTTAAGTTTGAATTAAATTTATGGGGTTATTTCCAAACACATTTTGTTTTACTAAGATGAAGTAACAATTTGTTACTTCATCATGTTAACCTATTGCTTATGTTTTTGCATTCCTCCTGCATTCCTGTCCTCGCTACAGAACACAGTTGTGTCATTGGCAAATAAATTACAATTCATGAACTTATAAACCAAACAAATGTCATTTGTGTGTGTATATATATA
>JBAMHX010000009.1:3736577-3748856 GCA_037177515.1 Pseudomugil tenellus | reverse complement strand
CCCAGATTCATTGAAAGCAACATGGCTTCTTGAGGTGAAAGGCTGGATGGGAAGCAATTATTTTTAGTTAAATTAACAAGTTCTTCTGGCTCACCTATTCTCACTGAGAATATATCTTGCAGTCTATTATTTTTTTTACAACAAATCACCATTTTATAAACACACCAACTCTGTGGTCAAGTCTTGCTTTCTAATTAAGAAAATCATCTACTTAAAGAAGGTCTTTAACCTCAGCTCCAATCCTCAATGCTGGATTTCTGTACCTCCGTTTGTTCAGGTGTTTCTCAGCTTCTCTGTCTGGTCTGCAGATCATCCAAAAAGAGACTAAAATACTCTGTGTAAATTAACAAAATCTCCAGTCAGAGCAAACACCTCGTTCAATTTTCATGCTACACTTTTCACAGACAGGAGCTGGAACTGGTGTTACTTCATTATCTAGGGAAACTAGAATGCATGTTCACTTGGGCGTGCTATTTTAATTGAATGACTATAGTGATTAACTTACACATCACCTCTACCTATCACACCAGGAACCAACTCTTATCTATGTATCCCAGTCATGAGAGGTATTTCCAGAATGACTCAGGTCCCTTAAGTCATGTTATCTTCTGTTAGGGAAACATTAGACCCACAGAGGGCAATCACTAGAGGTTCTTAATTAAACACGATCAGTGCAGACTAAGTCTTCATTTTGTCTTGATAAGCCATAAGAGCTCTCTGGGGTAAAGTGAGCTCTGCCATGCCGTGTGGTGGGGATTACGATTAGCTTTAAGCTCTGCTTCGATCATGCTGTCCTTGTTCGTCCTCGGCAGTCGGCAGGCGTCCCACTGAGTTGGAAGCACATGTGGTTTTATTGCTGATGTTGTTGTTAAATACTGCACAGTTTTCTATAACCTCACAAACCAACATTTTAAGCTGTGAGCTGCCTCACATTTGGCTCAGGTCTCTGTGATCACAGTGAACATATGCTAATGTGACAGCTGAGGGCTGGGTAAATTGCTTTAAGCTGGTGAACTATATCTGGCTTTTATTACTGCTGTGACAGATGGTTAATGACCTTCAACAATGATAAAAGATTTTATAATGACCAAAATGTAAGAACTGGAGCAATAAGAATGGGTGGAAGTAGACTAATTATTTATCAGACCCTCTGTCTGTCATGAGTTCAGAAAATATTGAAGCACATCATGGAGACCAAACCACATGAGCCCTCACGTCATATGATTCTCTGTGGTTCGGAAATCCTGTCAGAGCTCCTGACAGACAGCGTGAGACAGATGAAATGTTTTGATTTTGAACACACAGGATCTAATTAAAAGAACCTATTATGCATGCTGAAAACACACAGACCACACGCACCATCGGCATGGCTCTGAGTATAATACCTGATTCTTCGCTTCTGCCTCTGGCTGAATCCTCTGAAAGATAAAAAGCATTTTTTGCCTAATGGTACTTCTATGAAAAGCATTGGGATTATATAATTCTTTTATTATCTTTAGCAGCACACTTGAAGCATCAATTCATTCATTTTTGCAACATAACTATGGTAAGATTGGTCATTTTATTAGTATTGTGTGTAGAAACCCCTTCTTTGTTATAGCTAATGGTCCTTTAGCAGCACAGAGCTCCAAATAGCTTTTCTTCGAAATCTTTTTGGAAGGTGGACAAATGACTTCAATGGATTTCATCTCATTACCTTTTAGCATAAGTGCTCTGATATATTTGCTCAAAACTGAATGTAGCGCTGATGTAATTTACCGCTGGTGTAACTGTGTTTGTCTTTTGGTGAGTCTATAAAATGATTGAAGGATTTTAGGTAGCAGTGGCTGTGTTAGCATGAAGGTCAAAGAGCTGAAATCTGTAAGTACACTGTAAAAATCAGTCTCAATGGAGTTTAAGAAAGGGAATTTACAATGACTAAAAAGCCTATTTTAAAAAAGTCGCCACAAATACTATGGATAAGAATCTTCTAGTAGATAATTACTGCATGAGTAACAAGTGATTGAATCCCAACTGATGCAAATAGCTTGTCACGTCTTAACCGATCAGGCAAAAAGACATGCTGTGGTCCTGTTACACATATGCTTGGACCTGTTTCCATGGACAGGTTTTGAAATAACCACACTGGACTGTATGGAGTAGCCAGAAGGTGGCGATGTAAGCGAGAGGATGCTGGTGGGAGGAATGATCAGTGCTGATTACAGGTCTGACAAGCTGACACTGATACCAGCATGCTTTTCTTTTCTATTTCCGAAACTGTCTCTGTATTTACAAGAAGGGGAAAATAGGGAGTCGTAAAGTGTATAGATAATCAATATACATAAAAAATGTACTTTAATGATCACTAATATATTTTATGGGTTTTGCTTGAATCTTTTATTTTTTTTATCAAATTGTTATTTTATTCATTCAGTTAGCGCAAGAAAAGAATATAGATTTGACTAAATCTTTTCTGAATTATTTTTGTGGAACAAATTTAGTATTTGTGTAGACAAGTAATAATAGTAATCATCATTGTCATTCTTACCTTAATATCACTTTCCAGCTCATAAGCTAATAAACAAAGAGCATCGAATTAGAAAAAAAACACTAAAAATGACCAGAATCTGGAAGACCAGTACTACAAAGCAGGTTATCGACACTGCTGTGCAATCAGGATTGGAAAACCCAATAAGTGAAGCACCCATGTAAAAGAGGTGGTGTTTGTAGCATCTGGCCAGTCACAGAATACTTCATCAGGGAGGGCCAGACAACAATTCTTCAGAAAAATGAAGAATTCAACAGCATCTTTCAGGCCAATAGCAACGCTGTTGCCATAGCAACATCTAGGAAGAAATGCTTGCAGAACAGGGCAAACTCTTAAATTTGTGAAATTATACAAAATTAATTAACCAGATAAAAAAAAACTGAGACTACTGTGATCATAGGCTCATTTGTGACTACGTGACTGTGATGTGTAATGTGAAGGGCTTTCTGTGGTTTCCATGGCTGGAAAAGAACAAATTCTTTGAATATGAATTCCTCCCTGACAGGTAGCCGTGGTTCAGTACATTCATGGATCTACAGGTTTTCAATGTGTGACTCTTAGCTATTATTAACCTGATTATTTTTCAGTGCAACACTAGTGGAGATAAACAGACATGGTAAGAAGTCAGGAACAAGTAGAAAAACGTACTTCTAAGCAGTCATCAACAAGTTTTTATGTCATTATGGAAAGGACGCCTTGGTCCCTAAAAGCTCTTTCTCTCTTATGTCCTACGTTCATGATGTGCGCAGCAACGTCATCAGAATAGACGTCCATTAACCAAGAAGACTGATTGGTTGGTAAGTGGTGCTTGTTTATCTAATATTCAACCTATTCCAGAGCAGGTTAGCGATTCAGGGTAAGTTGCCATGGTGATTTACCCCAGTAGGAAGTGAAGGGATGAACTGGGGTTAACTCTGACGCTACCTGGATCAGAGAAAATCCAGTTCTGCTTTGTCTTTTTTTTATATTTGCCAAGATTCTCCAACTTGTTTTCATGATTTTTAATGTCCATCACAGCAACAGAAACCACAACATGTAAAGATTAAATAAACTTTCCTTCAGCTTGAATAAAAGTTTCATTTGTCCAATTCACCTTTTCTTGTGCATATCTTCTTATTGCAGAAATATAGACCTGTTTCATGACAGTAAACTGGTAAATTTTTTACCATCTACACATCGTGTTATATTGTCATTGCTCTTATTTGCTAATTCGCTAAAGCTCCACAACGCTGCATAAAACCTTTACATGTGTGAAGTGATTGAATACTATCTTTTTATTAAATAAGTCTCTTCGCTGCTTCAGCATCACAATCTTTGGTATTGTGTTTGCAAAGATAATGTGATTCCAATCGATTTATGACAATCAAACAGGGAACTGGCCAAGAAGATTGAGCCATTTCACAGATCAGGGGATAGAAAACGCTGCCGCCTTAACTCAAGCTCCTATTTCCACTTCTTATTGCAAGAGAGAGTACTGATTTAACCATCATCTTCAGACAGGTACTCTTATAGCCACCATCTATTCCCATTAGGCTTTAGTCACACCTACTGATCCAAGTCCACAAAACTGTTCTGTAAGAAGGTTAGCCAATAGCATTGATAGGCTAAACTCACCTCACTAAGATCTACGGCTGCTCAGACAGTAGCTCATGGTAATGCATTGAAGTATTTGCTTCTTTCGTCTTCACACATAAGATACAGGTAAACCAAGTATATTTTTAAAGCAAAACAGAGGCATGCATGATAAAATATGCTTACACATGCAGGTTTTCCCTGTGGATGAAACATGGGTGCATTATAAATGCTTCTTCTGTTGTTTGCTCAGGAAATTCATGAGATAATGCGCTCCACTGGGATGAGATGTGTGGAAAAGGAATATACAAAGAACTGGAAAGTTTCTCCAAAGAAAAAACAAAGTTCATTATGAAAACAAAAAACTGGATTTTCTCACAGGTTTCTATTAATATTCAATTGTATTCAATATGCAGGGTGGGGCTGCTTTTATTTCACTCTTTAAGTATCTTTCAGTATCAGTATCTGTCTGTACTGATACTGAATACAGTATCAGTATTCATTATCTTTCTAGCATGTTCTCACATAATTCTGTTATATATGATGCAAAGCCTAAAGCTGAAAACATCAGTGTAATTATGTTTTATAGTCATTATTCTTAGCTGTTTATGGTTCAAATCAATCCTCTCTTAGATTATTTGGAAAGACTTCATACCTTCATATCAAAAGCCCAACTACAACTTTCTTCTTTTGTTGAGCAGATTATTTGTGTTTTCTCCTAAAGCTTGAAAGATACCCCGCAGACACACAGAGGGCTGTTAATAAAAATGTGCAGCAAGGAAATGGTGCGTAAATGTGAGGTGCAGGACGTTATTATGATGGGAAGGAAGCAGAAATGGGACTCTGCCTCCATCTGCTGGTAAAAATACTGACTACCAGCATCAACAAGAACAGTTGGAGGTGCTGTCATCTGTACCCATCTTTCATGCTGAATGTTACAGAAGCACATAGACACTTCCTTGCTTCTTAATGGTTTGTTTAGAAGGTATTTTATCATTTCACTGTAAAGTTTTAACTTCAGGATCATGTTTCAACAATCAAACTGGAAGATTATCTTCTAAAATAACATCTTTATGTCATTCTAATCCTGATAACAACAAAAAAACTAACAGATCAAATGAGTTTTAATATTAAAGCTTTCATTATGACACAGATTCATCAAGATGTTGGAAACATTCTTGAGGTTTTGCTCCATATTGACATGAAGCATCACATCCATGAAGAGAATCTCCCGTTCCACCACATCCTAAAGCTCCTCGATGTAGATCTGGTGACTGTGGAGACCATTGGAATACAGTGAACTCATTGTTATGTTGGAGAAAGCAACTGGAGATGTTGTGATCTTTGTAACATGATGCATTATCCTGCTGGAAGTATCCATCAGAAGATGCTACACTGTGCTTCTATGGACATGGTCAGCAGTAATACTCAGGTAAGTTGTTGTGGTTAATTCATGTCATGTTGGTACGAAGGAGCCCAAAAGCTGCAGCCTGAAGCATTGATAAAATGCAGGTTGGATCCATATTTTCATGATATTTCCACCATATCCTGACATTTTTTCATTTATTCCAACTTCTTTTCTCTTAATCCAGAACATTCTCTATAAACACAAGAGATGAGTGTGTGTAAACATTCCAGTAGATCAGCAGTTTCTGAAATACTCAGACCAACAACCACCGTTGTTCAAAGTCACTAAAATCCTCTTTCGTCTTCATTCTGTGGCTGCAGAATGAAGAGGACAAGTAATCCTAACCATATATACCAAACCTAATGTATTAGGTTACTGCCACATGATTGGCTAAAGTTATAATGTCATGTAAATAAAACATAGTCAGGGTTCAGATTTAGGGGAGGATATTTTGGCCTAATACTGGCTTGTTAAGTAGCGATTTATGCACTCGGCATGTGCTTCAACAATTCCTGCTAAGTCTTTTACCATTTCAGTTACTCAAAACTCACAAGATTATTTTCATCTTTTTTAGGCTGCAGAAACATCTGTTTTTTGGATAAAAAGTCACCGTCCTCTGAGGGGAAACCAGAGTTCAAAGTGCAGTGCTGATCCAAGCCTGACTCCATTCCTACATTTCTGACTTCTGCATAAAGTACGTTGTCGCCATGTGACAAGTATTTTGTCATTAAGAAAGCCATGGTATTCCCACAGCATGGAGCACTAAATTCCCACAGTCATGCTGCAGCTTGCAGTTGGATTCCAAAGAAATGCACTGCATCCTGGAACATGGTAATATAGGAAGTTGGTTAACATCACCATCGGTCTGAAGAAAATGATAAAATGCAAGAAGAAAAACAACAGTGTCACCATCTAAAAGCCAAATGGGATAAACAAGAAGATTTATAAACTGCAACATTAACTTCAGGGTGTGTTTGAAACATAAATCAGTCGCTTTATATCCAAACATAATCATTTACAGCATAAAATGTTTACTTTTTCTAACAAACCACTGTGGTTTGTGAGGAGTTTTTAACGTTTTCCTATGAACCAAGTTCACAATTAGCGTTCAGTATATAAAAATATCAAAGTTTTTATGTGTAAAATGTGACAAAATGATTTCTGCACTTATTTAGACTTAATAATAATAATAATAATGTTTATAGCTTAATAAAACCATAAAAAAAGATATATTTGATTCAGTTTAGGTTTAACATAAGTGTTGAGTGTAGAAATGTATGTTTATTTTCATATTGCATGATTAGAAATTAATTATATGGTGATAAAAAAAAATGGCAGAGGGGTCAGTGAGGTCAACTGGATGAGGAGGTGGTCCATGTACAGAGAATGCAGGTCCTCACCGCAGCTGGCCTTTCACTTCAATCTTTTTCCTAAAATTTAATTCAATAAACCAAAATATATGTTTAAAAACCAAACAAGTCTTCAATCTAATTTTGATTGAAAAGGGATGAGCAAGAAGTTAAGTTTTCCGTCATCTGTCCTTTAAGCACCTAGTCAGCAATTTCTCACAAAATACCAAACACAAAACCTATTTTTAACCCTTAGTGGCTTCACATAGCACGACTCAGCACAAATTATATCACACTCCATTTGGTATTCATCCTTTAATCAACTTTCACTTTTTTCATTCTATTTGTTCAACAACAGTACCTTCATTTTCTTTAAACATAGCTTTTTGATTTTCCTTTTTCGCTTTGCTGTTACCAACAAACTGATAGCCTATATCTAGACACACGGTTCCTTTAACGTTCCCTTAAAGGTTCCATTTAATGCTATATTTGTTGTCTCACAGTCTATCCTATGCACATCTATGATAATATTATGTATTTTGCAACATACACCATACTATATTTTTGCCATACCATTCATTTGTTGCTGAGAGATTTCTAGCTGGAAAGGTGAACTCCTGGGTCTGTATCTCTCCTTCTCTCCTCTGTGTGTCGGCTGCTCTCCCGCTCGCACTGAGCAGACAGAGAGGCGCCCTGTGTAGTCGGTGTGCGGTTACATGTGTGTTTGTTCACGAGAGCGCAGCGGCCACATGCACACTTTTTGGAAGAGATGGCACGATAAAGTTTTCAGGTAGGGAAGGGGTGAGTCTCTACCATACCACGTGGCCACGTTGGTGTCAGCCGTTTGCTCTGCTTAAGCTGTACTCTTCTTTTTAAAGCCATAAAACTACAAAAACACATGAATGAAAAATAAATTTACTTCTGGGATCGTTTTAAGGTACAATTAACAGTAATAAAAGGTTAAAAGCTTATAAAAGTCCATTTTGCGTAATATGGCCCTTTTAACGTGGTTCTACACACCGGTCGTTTAAAGAACGAAGGGCCTTTTGTTGCAAACATAAATATTTTTCATATAAGTAATCTTTCAGCTTACTGTGTTTTATAATAGTTATTCTAGTTTCCCATTGCTACCTTAAGCATAAAATGGCTCAAATATGCACATTTCACGCTAAATTGTTTTGTTTTGCGCCTTCACAAGGACATGAATTAATGCATTTTTCCCAGACTCTTTTATTTACATCACATTGAACCTCGCTGTAGGTCTCTGTTAGAAACACACAGAAAGAGAATGTGCGCTTCTGATTGGCCAACAGCCAGGAGTATTTTATGAGCACGCACATCAGCTGTTTCATCAAAGAAACAGCAGCCGGACGAGTAAATAAACCAAAGTTACTCAGTAAATAATATCAACACAAATACGGAGCCATACATGTTGCAACCTGAGTCAGACCCATAAAATGAAAGTGAACAGATCAAAGATGCACCACAATGAGTGTGTTTGGTATTCTAGCTTTCTAGTTAAAGTTGTTTTTAGCTGCCCTACTGTTCAGTTTCATAAGGCTGACTGGATGTTTTTTAATCCCTACATTTCTAGCAACACCATATTCCCATTGTTTCATGTGGTGGCAAATCACCTGGATGTTTTTGGACCAGTTATTTGACTAATAGCATTCCTCCATCCACATCTATTGCTACGTGTCGCAAATGTTAATAGCTTGGTCATTACATGTCCCCTGTGTCCCCCCTCCTAAATCTACATCCATGCGTGCCATCTTCCCCACAGTAAGCATGAAACTGGTTGAACCTGTTTTAGTCATCTCGATGGCAGATGTGTTTAATGAACAGAAGGTTTGCCACAATGACTCACCGTAGCCTCAGACTGTCAGCATCACTGAGCCTCTTCAAGGAGGCAGCGCATCGGTTGCTACGGGGGTGGATGCTTCACATATGCATTCGATGGCCTTGAGAGGGGCTTAAAAGCATTTGTGCTGATTGTTGTGCTTTGGCGTCCTACACCTCCGATAGAACATGGTGTATCGTAGTATGATCACTTAGTATGCAATATCTCCTTTTACTGTGTGGCACGTTTTCTTGTGTTAAAGATGAGGAAGACTCTCTCTGCACACAGATATCCAACGTAAGAGCTGCTGTTACTCCTGACATTTGTCAGTCTTTGTGACTGTTTCATCTTATTTAAAATCCTCCTGTAGTTGCTCAGCTGGGGTATAACACTGTAATAATAAAACAGTCTTTAGATTCCCTCAAATCACAGTGAAGCCAAAAGGGAGACACATTTTAACCATCAATACTGATCAATAGATAGTAAACCAAACCATGTAGTACTTGTAGCTTCTTCTTGTATAACACTCAAGACTGACCACATAAATAGAAATGTTGAAGTGGTAACACCCCATTTAGTTTTTTTAATGTGTTTTTATTTTTTTTAAAAGTGTCGCCTCCTTTAGACACATAAGGCAAGAAAACTGATGCATTAATATTAAAGTGTGTAACTATTAATCCCCCCAATTCATCCATCCATTTTCTAGCCTTGTTTCTAAACTAAACAAGGTTTGTATCTAGCAAATGGATCGAGCTTGAAGAACTAAAAAGACACAGAAACAATGCTGGAACTGAAGTTTCGGATGTTTTGCAGATACATGGCTGCAGATAGGGAACAGACGGAACAGATCCCGTTAACCGCTTTATGACTGCAAGCAAGAGTGGAGCTACTGCAGTGCTTCTCAAGCATAAAAATGCATCTATTAGGGTTTTGGGTTGGATTTTTGGTTTCCTGTTTTATTTTGTAGTCGTCCTGTTTTGCACGTATTTCTGTTTTTGCTTTATGTCTTGTTAATTAGTTTCACCTGCTTGATTGGTTATTGTGTTCAACTGTGTATTTCAGTTGGGTATATAAATCTGTTGGTTTCTGTTCTGTTTGCTGGATCATTAGTTAGTCTGTTGGTTAGCATGAGTGTCAGTGCTGTTGTTCGTTCAGTGCATCTTTACAGGGACCTTCTCTGCTACACTGGGCTCTGGCTCGCTGGTCCTGGAGTCTGGTCTTGACCTCTTCTCTGAACGGTGGGCTGGTGTCCGGTGGCTGCGGGTGACCTTGTGTTCCTGGTGCAGACAACTCCTCTGATGATGCTGTACCTTGCCTAATGTAGGCTAGGTATAAATAGACCAGGCTAGGTATCTTGGTATGTATGTATGTAGAATATGTATGTATTTATTTGTTTATATTTTATTTCTTAAATTGTTTTTCACTTTTCATTACCGTGGTTGTTGTATATATGCGTATGCTTGTGTAAATGTGTGGTGTTTATGGCAGAGAGATTTAAGGACATGCAGAATTTTTTTTAATGTCTAATGTTTTAAATTCTATGTAAATAAAATAACAGTACTTGTTTGAAAAGCGCTTTATAAATAAAGTTTGATTTGATTTGCACTTCCAACATTCTCAACAATTTGTGAATTGCTTAACCAGTGAAAATACAATGTTGGACATATTCATATAACTAGAACCAGTGGCACAACAGCCTTTCCAGTTACCAACCCCACACCAACCTCTTTATTTATAATTTAAGCTAATATCATTGGTTTCATCATCAGGGTACACCAAGATCAAGAATATAATTGTCTCGTGACGTTTTTGAAGAATTTGTATCTTGTCTGATGGTGGTAATTTAAGTTAGTAGTTTGTGTTTTTAACATCTGCCATTAGGTCATCTTGTACTTGTAATTAAATAAATTGATTTTTTTTTTAGTTAGAAGTTCTAATGGAAAAATTATGCCAAGATGATTCAAAAATTTCTGCATCCAGACAAAAATGTTGTCACTTATTCCATGGCTGGCAACAAAAATCAGACAGAAGAACACTGTTAATAACATAACCTTTATCTTGGAAGAGGTACAAAAAAAAGGTATACAGATTGTGATGTCCTCTGTGGAGGAGACATTAATCCCACAACCAGATGGATGACCGCATCGTTCCAACAAGAACAGTGAGGTGCTTTCCCAATAACAAAACCTTGGTTCACCTGTGACCTGAAAAAGCTAGTAAACTTTAAAAAAAAAGTTTCAGTGAGGGAAATAAGGAATTAATGAAAAAAGAACAAAAATGTGTCAAAACAAAGATGATGAGGAGCAAGGAGGACTACATGACGAAGTTAGAAAGCAGCACCAACAGAACACAGTGAGGGATTTGTGGTCAGGAAGGACAAAGATTACTGGCTTCCTGTCACACCTCAACTGTGTCACCCTGCAGCTCAGTCATGCATCTTAACCTTGTCCGAATGTGCCCCCATGCCCTAACCACTCGTTCACTACATAGTACCTTCATTCTGTTGGCCATTCGGACACCAAGCTCACTAATTTCTCCCTGTTGCATATGACTACAAGCTGTAGCTATGGCAACAACAACAAACTTAAAGTTGTTGTGACAAATCCAACCCAATTTCATATGAAAATGTTTTATTTCTTCATATAGTATTTTATTCTTATTTTCCATTCCATAAAAAGGGATAAAATTTACAATCTTGTTTATTGTTAACCTGCTCTGATGTCGTCATTTCTGTCACTGTAAACTCCGGCCTGCAATGCATTGTGGTCTATATTGACCCGTCTAGTGACTAATGCTTCTCAGTACTTTTCAAGATGCATTGTGGGTAATTTTGAGCGCTCCACTTTTTCTCTCAAAGTACATTCGGACACCCCTACAAAGTGGCGTGACCACCAGGGCATAAGGTGCACATTCAGACACAACCCATGACCTTGATACAGCCTCATCTCATTCAACGTCAGAATGTACTGAAGCCTCCTCTGTCTCCTCCTCTAGCCTGTATGTCTCTTCCAATCAGGAAAAACTGGAGACACTAAACTGGAACCAGGCTGTAGATCCAGACAGTGTCCCATTCGCCCCCCGGCCAAGGCTTCTGAAAACCTTCTCAGAACAACTATGATGAAATGCAACATAAGCTTGACTCATCAGTCAGAAAGTCCCTGTGCTGTGGACAGCATCCTGCCTTGCTCCAGTTAGTATAAACTCTCCCCTGTCTCTATTAGATGACTACACATCAGTTGCCTAAACATCCCACATTATGGAAGTCCTTGAGAGACTGTGATTGGCTCAACTCGATGATGACTACTGTTGTGTTGATACCATCTGTGTGTACATACAATAACATAATCTCGTAATTTGAAGGAAGCAGCTATTAAGAAAAATGAGGGTTTGAAACTTCAGGGTCCACTTCAGACGCAGTAAAAGGAAAAAGAAGCAGCACATCACACCTCAGTGACCTTCCTCATTTCACACACACTCATACACACACACACACACACACACACACACACACACACATTTCATGGGCACACACATCTGTCATGTTTGTCATATGCCTGGATATTATGCTCCATCTCTCATCTGC
>JBAMHX010000009.1:3695089-3715089 GCA_037177515.1 Pseudomugil tenellus | reverse complement strand
TTAAACACAACTCTTTGACTCTGGTTTAATACGAGGTTTGCAAGTCAGTTAAATGTGTGTCAGTAGCCGTTGTCCACCCCCCGTCACTTACAGTTCCAACCCAGTCAAACCAGCAGATGTAAGAGAATATTCAAACAGACTGACTAAAACTTTTCATAGGCCAAGTATTCACATTAAATTTGAGTTAACAACAAAAAAGAATGTGTTGAAAAAAATTTGTATGATTGTTAGCATGTAGTGTGAGTCTAAAACTAGAGCTCAGCGATATGGCCTAAAAATTTAATCTTCATTTTTTTTAAATCATTTCTGATTTCCGATTTTAATAGATTCCCCCCCCCCCCACACACACACACACACCTACTGTAAAATGAAAGAAAAACAGCAAAAAAATGTTTGTTTTTTTAATGCAGTCAACCTAGGAGATTACCTGTATTAAAAGTGCAACTAAACAAGCTGTGACACAAGCTTGTAAAAAGAGATTACAGGCGCTGCCACTGTAAACAATGAGTATATAACATGTTTCATATAACAAATGAAAGAAAAGTCAACATTGGACTGACTTTTACTGCTTGGAGAGAGCTTAGAGTAGAGGTAAGACGCAAAAAGACTGCCAAAGATGAGTAGCAGCGTTTTAATTCAATTCACAAGTCACTATAATCATTTCTTATCACGCAGGTAGTGGATTTGTACAGGAAATATAAGACTGGTGAAACAAGTGAAGCTGGAATGATACAAATTACCTTAAAAAAGTTTCTGCCTGTCAGAATTATAAAATGTTGGTTAAATATTTATTAATCAGTGATACTGACATTAAAATAGAAACAGAGAGAGTTCTATTTTTTTTTTATTTATAATACCTTTTTTTAAACGACTGCAATAGTACTCAACAGTATTTAGTTTAAGTACTTAGCTTGCTTAAATTTCTGCATGAATTACAAAAACAATCTAATAAAATCCAGTTCAGATCAACTAAATCACTCATTTTTCAGATTTGAAGGCATATTACCCCCAAATTCTGCTTACAATTAAAAAGTACAGACTATGAACATGTTCCTACTTCATGTCCATGTGAGAGTGTCTGGTTCTCCTTTAATTAAATTCATGGACTTGCATAGAAAACCCCCCCCCCACACACACACACACTCACACACACACACTCTTCACACCACCTCAGGACCACAAGGACATTTAAGACTTGTGAAGTAATCCATTCAATGACGACTCGTTTACTTCTGAGGAAGTGGTGTGGAGGAAATTCAGGTTGGAGTCTCCTCATCCTCCCACACGTCTCATTTCATTGGCTGAGGGGTGTGATGTCACACACCGGACTACCCTATAAAATGTCACTTACCCACACAGAGCTCATTCACTCACAAGGAGAAGCCCGGAGAGCACTTTTAACTCACTCAGCTTAAACTTTGGAGCTATCCAAGCATAGAAAACATCTCATCATGTGCAGAGGACTTGAATTGCTGCCTCTCACCTGCCTGGAGAGGTAAGCCAAGAACCTTTTTAATTCTTTTTCTCAAGCTGAGATCACAGATTTCTCCCTTTTACGAGTCTCAGTATGTCTGTTTCTAACATTTAGTCTGTCTGGTTCCTCAGAGCGAAGGAGCTGCGAGCTTTGTTTGGAAGTTTACTGCAGAAGTCTGACCACAGCATCAGCGAAAAATCCAAAAAATGTGACAAAGTGAGGTGAGAATTTATGTTGTCTTTATAGTAAGCAGTTTAATGTTTTACATCCCTTCTTTAGAACATTTTCTAATGTTTTTTCTCTCTATTCATATAGGTTAAATGAAAACGAGCCTCTGAAATGGAAAGAGTCTTTTGAGGGTCTTCTGTCCAGTCAAAGTGAGTAGCATCGCCCTGATTAGACTTCATGTAAATGGATTTTTTTCCTGTCTAAAGGTTTGTAAATATTAACCGTTTGTCTCCTCTGCCTCCAGATGGACTTTGCCTGTTCAGAGCATTTCTGGTGTCAGAGTTTAGTGAGGAAAACATCGCTTTTTACCTAGCGTGTGAGGACTACAGGGCAACAAAAGCCTCCAAACTTGCCGCCAAAGCAAAGAAAATCTATGAGGAGTTCATCTGCTCTGACGCTCCACGGGAGGTGAGGCGTAGATCTAATCCAGATTAGAAACTCAGATGTTCATCATGATGTTAAATGGTGATATTAAACATCAAATTTCTCTATTCTACAGGTAAATCTTGACCATGCAACCAAAGCTCTCACCAAAGAGAACATGCAGCAGCCCAGTGTGTCTTGTTTTGACCAGGCACAGGCCAAAATCTACACCCTGATGGAGAAAGACTGCTACCCTCGCTTCCTCAAATCTGCAACGTACCTGGATCTGAGCAAGAAAACCGTGATAGGCAAAAGGACTTAAAAACAATTCAATAAGAGACAAAATATTGATCTGCAAGCATATGGCTTCATGTAAATCCTCCTCAGGAGGATGGAAGCTATCTGACGCACAGTGGAGACTGGAAATGTTCAGGTGGAACAAATACCTCAGGCGTGATGAGCTGTGGCCAGAGATCCGCAGAGATTTCATACTGATCAGGGTCTGAGCCGGAAGCAGAGGAGAGGACTTACTTACAAGAAGAGTCTGCCTCAGAATAAACTGAGTTTACTGTACATAAGACTGGATGGTGGCAGTCATGGGTGACATGAGATAACATAAAAACATTGCTGTCACAGCAGAACTAACACTGGGAGCGACATTTCTCTGAAGCATGAATGTTTATTTATTTCTTATTTATTTCAGATGTTTACTTTGTACATGTTTGCTGTGCAACTTGTTAAAATAACATGTTTCTATTTTGAATACATAGTTTTTTTTTAATCTTAAGTTCTGTGTGTAAAAAGAAAATGCACTGAATAAAAGGAAAGAGAAGAAAATCTGGTTTGCCTTCCTTTCACATGGAAACTGTGCAGCATTTGCAGGGATGGTGGATGTTATTAGTCATATGTGGCAGGAAGGAGACTGTGATGTTTTAGTGACCAGCCTGTCTGAGGCCTCAGTAAACTCACTTCACACGTGGGTGTTCGGATGACTCCTTTTCTCTGAGGAGGAAGATGTGATGTCAGAGTGCACATGTCTTCATCGTGTGTTATTTATACATACACAGAGTTTGTTCTCTGAATACATTATTATTAACCAGAGGAAATTTTTTTTTGCTTCTTTTTAGTTTGTTTTTAGTATTTAGTTTATTTTTTACAAATATGTCCAAATATGATGTATAAACGAAAGTCCCTTTGTGACACCAAGAAGTGTTAATGAAGTACAAGAATCCACCCAGGAACTGAAGAGAAATGTAAACAGTTCCCTGAAACTCGAGGTGTCTCAGAAAAAAGTGTGAGACGGGTATTATTTCAATTTTTTCTACTCATTTCAACTGAAACTGCTTCTGAATGTACCACAAAATTAACTTTTTATGTTGTTTGAGTTGTTTTGTTAATAATTTAAATAATTATTCTCTAAAATCTTTTTATTTTTAACATCATCTATTATCTCCACCAGCTGTTTTCAGACAAATTATGTACAGACTTGGATTCAAATTTTCTCATAAATGTAATAAAAATGAAGTGACTTTACTTAAATCAGATTACCACCTGGATCCTGAATTGTTTTACAGCTTATTGGTTATGTAGATACAAGGATAGTTCTACCAGTACAGCTTCTAACTCAACAAATAATTCTTATAATCAATCATTGTGTTTCTATTAACACTAGATTTTCAAAATACCTAAAAACTACAATAAAATACAAGCAGGCATATTGTTAACCCCAAGATTTAGAAAACTTTGAAGCTTTCATGAGGTGGTTTTAGATGTGTCAAAGTAATCTAAATACTTTTTTTTTTACATTTTGAAGCGCAGTGGTGAAATAACTAATTCATCTCATTATTAATGTAAAGATAACGTGGTATGTATGGACAGAGGAGAAGAATGAAATCTTATAAATAATTATAAAATGTGAATTCCTCAGTGACAATCATCTCCGAGAAGACCCTTATTGGCGACCGCTCCATCCATACGGACATTGCCTCTTCTGATGAGGACAGCAGCAACAGCAACTGATTTGTATCTTCGTCCTCTTCAAAGTAAAGGTTCACAGGACAAGATTTTAAAAGAATTGTGGCTTTTGTGCTAAAAACAGTTTAATGGAAACACCTGTAAATCACAATTGCATTTTTTAAGTTTTAAAATGATTACTTTCATCATGCAAACCAACTGTAATAGAAAGGCAGCTGTTAAAAATACAACAGCTCAGGTTTGCACTTTGAGTGATTCTTCTGCATTCATTTAGTTTTACTAAACAAGCTGGAACCCTGGATTTTTTTTAATTGAAAGTGATGAAATAACCACTAGTTTGTTTTTTGTGTGTTTTCTTTTATAGTGAATTTATGAAAACAAAATCGTCTGTTAAAATTAGTAGATTATTGAACCACTAAAGTTTAACTGGGAGGGAAAAAAAGCAAGAGATTGTTTCCTTTTGGACATAGTTTTACAAATCCATGCTTTTTAAAAAATGATTGAGAAACAAATAATACCGTAACAATATTAATATGGTTAAAGCAATGGGATAATAAACACTTTTCAGTATCTATTAAATCATACCAGTGACCCCCCCCCTCCCCCCCGCACACACACACACACACACACACAGAGGGAGGACACACACTCCTGCTCCCTCTACCATCAGGCTTCCATCTGCTTGCTGATTTTCATCCTTTCATACATGGTGGCCATTTAACTACAATGGACACATATTTACAAGCTGTTTCTTTACAAATTCATGAAGGAGGTAGTATGATTACAAACCACTTCAATATACCAATATACCAATTACTGAAGAATAAATGCATAAATTAACATAAATGCATACAATGTTATTACACAGGTTTGCCTCTGTGATCAATAGGAAAAGATAATGATACATCCCTGTTTTTATAGATGTAATTATGAACAAATATTATTTTTAAATATTTTGTATCAAGCATCCTTAATAGACAAAAGAAAGCATCACTACATGTTTCTGTAGAGATCGAATAATATGTTTGAAAGAAAATACGGCATTGTTAATGCAAGCATGGAAGTGTTAAAGTCCAACTCATGAAAAAATGGTAAGAAATGCCTTTTTTTAAATGAGGCTTATTTATTTGGGCCTTTGACAAAATGCAACAATACGTTTTTTAATTGTTGGACTGATTTTTACCATTTATTATTATGTGATTTGTCAGAATGAATATAGTGTATCTTCTGCTTCCTGGTATCTAGAAGGCAGAAGACAACTATGAAATTGTGTTTGACAGGATTTTGATGCCAATTGTCTCAAACTGTATGTATCAAATATGTCTCATTGGGTTTTATGGGTTTAATAAAGACAGCAAACTAAATCTGGGATTTTACAGGTTGTTATCTATTTATTTACTTACTCTGTGTAATAACATCACAGTTTGTTGGTTAAGGACTTTCTAACTGCTTTTGTTTTGTTCTGGTTTTTTGTTGTTGTTTTTGTTTTGTTTTTTTGTTATTTTCTTTTTGGTTTGTCAAACAAAATTTCCTGTATGAAAAAGTTAAATTAAATTAAAAGAAATTCTATTCAATTTAGTTTAATTTAATTCAGCTGAGCAGGTAATGTTTTGTCCCATCCATATTCTCCATGCTACGTGAGCATGTACGCATCATGAACACACCCTCCCTCGTGTGATTGCGGACATGTCCAGGAGTTCATGCTACCATGATTTGCAGGTGTTTCTACTGAATGTGTTTAGTGTAAAAGTAACAATATGAGATTTTAGGAGAATTAGGAGCTTAGTCCATGTGGCGTTGTTTCATGGTTTTCCATTTACTGCTACAGGTTTTCAAATCCCTCATTTTCCTTTTCTAACTCATGCTAACACATTTTATTGCTGTTTTCTATTGAGGATAGCACTTTCATTTTTCTCTTTAATTATTTCTCAAACAATCTCCTTGTCCTCTGTCCATGCCAGGCCATCTTTTCTCAAAATAAACTGGTTACGTGACCCCCATTTCACATCCAGTGTCATGGAAGTGTTTCCATGACACTTTTGTTTTTCTTGGCATTGTTGCTTTGGGATCATTGAAACTGAAAAAGCCAAAACATAATAACTCTTTAATCTTTCCCTAAGCAACCATCCCTCCCCCATAAATAATCTGTAATCATACTGTACTGTGTGCACACAGCTCAGAAAGGTTTTCTCATCTGCTTGTGTGCATCTGCTGGTCTTTATGTGACGACTTGTCATCTTCATCATTATAATGGAAACAATTTGCTGAACAAAAGCAACATTAGATGTGAACTTTGTCTTTTATATTATTTATTAAAATAATAAGAGAGTTATGTCTGGCAAAACGGGGTGGGGGTTGTATAGAATCGTGCTTTTAGAATCGGATGGAGGTCAACATTCAGATCTAGGTTAGACTCAAGGCAGCAGTTTTGTAAAAGGAAGCCCACGCATCTGACGCGCAGAGTTGTGAGATAATGTGTTCGTGTGGGGATGCTTGTCTATGTCTGTTCAAAACACACCTATTCTGCTTAGATTCAGAGCTGGTTGCCATGGATACAGCGCAGCCCAATGCTGTGCGCCTCCAAAAGCAGGTTTGTTTACTACTTCTGCAGCCATTTCCTTTCAACCTGCCACTATCCAGCCATCACCTTCTCCCTCCTCGCTGTCTCTGACTGCCACTAACGACTCCTGTTCAAACACTCAGCCACTAAAAGAGGAGTGTGTGTGAAGTCATTACCAGCACTCAGACACTTGTGGAAAATGAAGGTCATCTCTCTGCGCCATCTTTCTTTGTATCCCTTCTGTTCCCTCAGAACAGACCAGCTGAGAGGCTCCTTGTAAACCCAGATACGCCTTAATTGGGGTTAAGTGAAGAAGCACGGGTTTGTTTTTTAGCTCAGCAAACCGTAACTTCAGTCTTTAGTGAAGAGAACAGATGGACACGATTTTAACTGTTGCATACTCTTTGCCAGCCGGCCGATGTGACCTACAAACACTGCAGGATTTACTGCCTGTGAGTTGTCCTGTTGCGCAGATGTTCATGATTCATATCTCATTTAAGCTTCTAAATGTCAGACTCCACACAAAAACTAAAAAAGCATGTTGAGACCTGATCAGGTACGACTGTATGTGGGTAGATGAAACTTGTGCTTGTTTGCTTCTTTTTTCTATTAATATTGGCCTTGAGAGTACGTAGACTGATAAAAGCAGACGCTCGCCATCAGGATTGCTGTGGGAAACATTTGTAAGAAATAACAGGCTTCTGCTTGAAGGTTTTTGATGTGATGTGTACTTTGCTATCTTATGTGATGATCCTCTTAATCCTCTTTTTCTTCCAGAATTAAGTTTTTTCAGGGGGCAAACAGCAACAGGGGTCATCTCAGCTGCTTTAAGCTAATTAACAGCTTAATCAACACATCATTACTCATTAGTGGAGTTCTGCTTTTGATTATAATGTGGATCTAAAGCTGCACGGTGGCGAGGTGGTTAGCACTGTAGCCTCACAGCAAGCAGGTTGCCAGTTTAATCCTGGCACGAGCGAGGCCTATCTGTGTGGAGTTTGCATGTTCTCCCCGTGTTAGTGTGGGTTCTCACTGGGTTCTCCGGCTTCCTCCCACAGTCCAAAGACATGCACCGTGGGGATAGGCTGATTGGGGACTCTACATTGCCCTTAGGAATGTGTGTGTGCATGGTTGTTCATCTATGTGTGTCGCCCCGCCTCTCGCCCATTGTCAGCTGGGATTGGCTCCAGCCCCCCAGCGACCCCGTTTGGGATTAAGTGGTAGAAAATGGATGGATGGATGGTGAAACTAAAGTTCTTGATCAGTAGGACATCCTAGAAACAAAGAGAATATGAGTAATGAAAATAATAACAGGACAGAGCAGTTTCTCAGTCTGAAGGGAACAACGGCTCCAGAAAGGCACATAACAGATGCTACTGTGTCATCAAACCAGACTGGAAGATGGGTTTAAGGTTGGAAAGACTTTTAATTTAACTTTAAAAGATTGTGTTTTAATAAGCTATTTTATATTCCTTGAAAATACAGATTATAACATGCAGCCAGGAGAATTAAAGAATGCATGATGTGGTAAATTAACAGAATGGGAAAAGGAAGATAAACTGATCACAACCTATGTAATGTGCCTGTAAGTTATTAACAAATTAGTTAGATACATATTGCATACTGCTCTAAAGTCTGTATAGAGGTTAACTCTACTCTTTATTGAGTTCATACCTGTGTATTCTTGACTCAGTTTATCCACACGGTATACATCTTTACATGCAAAGGAAATTTATATCACCATATTAAGAAAACATAATAAACGAAGACAAAAAATATAAAAAAAAAAGCTAGTCAAAATGTATCAAACATCAACAAAGATCTGAAAAATCCTTTTCAAATCTTTTTAAATGAGAATTTTAAATGTTTTCTACTGAATTGTGTTAAATGTGTCCTCTGAAGTGCTTTGTAGTCTCATCATATCCATTTAATCTTTTTCAAAAGTTTTATCTGAAACAAGGACATGAAACAAAGTGAAGGAATAAATACATGGAAACGTCTCAAACTGGAAAGTAATTTCAGACTTGCTTTCACTGAGTTTCTGCTGGTAAAATAAATAAAAATCCTGAATCTGCTGCCAATCCAAAACCACAAAGATGGAAAACCAGAGCAGGCCTCTAAGAAGCACTCCAACTTGTACAGTTAAGATAAAGTGGAAAATACTTAATGAAATCTCAAAGAAAAATCTTTTTCTTGTGCTGCTATGTTGTCCAACTGGATTTTGTCCCCTTTCCAGACTTACGGTATATCCTCTGAAACACTCTGCGTCCTGTATATTTGATGTTATGACTACAAACGGGTTAGTGTTTGATGAGTTGGTGCAGATAAACAGTCTATGGGAATACGTTATTCTGCAAGGTGACATATCAATGACCAAAACACATTTTAAAAGGATGAGATCTTTAAAACCTGTAATTCTTTTCTTTCACTGAGGCTTATAACAATATCATTGGTTCAAATCCAGCGAGGAATGTGTGTTATCTATCCTTTTGACATCTTTTTCTCCTTATCTTTTATCCCTTCACTGTTCAAAACAGCTTTTTATCACTTGAAAAATGTTCAGATTTATATCTCTCGAAGCAATCAGGTTGAGCACAGATGTTAAGTCTTGGGGGCCTCATGGAAGTTATATTTTAGTTTTTATTGTGATTTTTTTATTTTATTTCTGGTTTTCTTTCATTTTTTGCTGTACAAGAGACTTGCACAATCCTGCATATTGTTTTCCACAGTACTTTTGATTTTTTACTTCACCGCACACTTCAGAGTCCTCACCTATGTCCTTCAGGATCCTTTCAAGACCAGTTCCAGACCAGTTAAACTAGAAAAAAGCCACTTCATTGGACTGATCTTACACACCTGCAAAACAAACAGATAATTAACGCAACATATAATTTCCTAACTGTCTTGCATAGTACATATGTTGGTATGTACGTATGTAAGTATGTGTATGCAGTAGTACACCCTGTTACGTGGCTTCATAAGGAGATTACATTAACCTAGCTATATTTTTAAACTCATACACACCCTGGGATTTAACTGCATAATGTTAAATAGGCTTGTAGCTTATATGTGGAGCAAATTAAATATCAAGTTAGACAACTCAAAAGACGGTTGTTAAAATCTAAGCAACCAGCTTGTTTGATAAACAAATGTCTAACAGAAGCAGAGGTGAATAAATTGGCTCTCTTTCTGCTGTTTCCTATCCAGCTCTGTGGTTTGGCATGTTTTTGTTTGATTTGATTAAAACAAAGATGATATTGACTTTATCTCTATTAGTTACACATGATGTGCGTGTTTTAACTCATTTTGCTAGAAGTACAGTCATAAAGTAGAAAAACAATGTGTCTACATGCTCCATCTCGGCTGTTTTGCAAAGTTAAGCCCAGTAAACAGAAACTAGTATTCTGGGGCCTCATTTATAAAACTTTGCTTAGAATCACTGCTAGAATTGTACTTAGCGAAAAAAACCAACTAGTTGGTACGCCAAAGTAAAAGATCTGATTTAAAAAACATTGGTTAAAAAACACAGGTTCACGCAATTTCCTTTAATAAATCACAATCTTGCTGAAAAGATTGCTCAGGTGATTTTGGTTCACTTTCACACCCCTAGAGAACCACTTTCTACCAAACTTAAATAGAGGTGGAGACAGTAAGGCAATCTTATTTTGGAGTCATAGTAGCGGCATAACAAACAAATGGAAAGCCACCACATTATCAGGTTTGTCAGGACAATGTCCGCGTTACAAATAACTTGTACATTTATTTGAATGAACGTTTATAGCAACATGAGTGAAGTTAATCGCAGCAATTACTTTTGGGAAGCCGGACATTGCTGCAAATTGTCTTTTGATGTTGACCTGTTCTCCCAATAGTGTCAGGAAACTTCACGTATTGACCTGTCATTTTAATGATACGGTCATCAGCCGGAATAGGGTGGAGTGCCCTCTCCGGGTCGGAAATGAGGTCCTGTCCCAAGTGGAGGATCTTGAGGTCTTGTTCACGCCTGAGGTAAGAATGGATTGTGACAGACAGCTGGATCAGTACGGTATTTTCAGTAAATGCGGACTCTGCGTCGGTGTGTCGTGGTGAAAAATCTTTGCTCCTACCCTCACCTATGGTCACGAGCTCTGGGTAGTGACCAAAAGAACGAGATTGAAAATACAGGCCGTCCAAATGGGTTCCCTCTGCAGGTTGGCCGGGCTCTGCCTTAGAGATATGGTGAGATGCTCGGTCATCTGGGGAGGGACTGAGAGCAGAGCCACTGCTCCTCCTCACTGAGAGGAGTCAGATGAGGAGGCCTGGGGATCTGGTTAGAATGCCTCCTGAACGTCTCCCTGGTTAGGTGTCCCGGGCACATCCCAGCGGGAGGAGAACCAGGGGAAGACCCAGGACACGCTGGAAAGAGTAAATCTCTCAGCTGGCCTGGGAACACTTTGGGATCCCTCCCGATGAGCTGGCAGATGTGGGGGAGAGGGAAGTCTGGGCTTCCCTACTGCCCCAATGACCCAACCCTTGGACGGATGGAAAAGTTTAGTTAGAATGGTATCTTTATCACAGGAAAGGTGGGACAGCTAAAGAACATACTATATGGGGGTTCAGGTCAAATCTACACTTGTAAAAAGCTTATATTTTTAGGAATTAATTAATCCAACAAAAGTGAAATGCACAATCCAGTGATTCTCAAACCACAAGCTCAAAGACAACATATGTTTGTAACGATGGAGGGAGCTGGAGCCAAAAGGAAGGTTAACAGGATTTATTGGAATGACGAGGAGTGATGAACAAAACCTGTATGGAAGGTGGAGGAGTCCATGAGGGATGCAGGGACGAGGAGCAGGAAGGCAGGCTGTGGGGAATCCAGGAGACCAGGGAAGGCAGAAACAGCAGGAACAAGCATGGGTGTATGTACATTCATTCATTTCATGTCTGACAAAGGCAAGAATGGTGAGCTGAGGGATATAAAGCTGTGGGGGGATTGGGAACAGGTGATCTAGGATAACAAAGTGGTGGCAGGTGACGGTGATTAATCAAATAGTCTGGAGCAGGGCATGACATTGTTAGTGTTCAAGGCCAACCCCCTGAAATTATCTTGTGATCTCCATGGGAGAGACCCCAAGATTGTGAACCACTGTAACAAGGAAAATTTTTAAGTGGACAGCCACTAATTTATTTTCTTCTTAACATATTCTAAGCATTGTATTACTTGACTCTACTTAATAAATCCACCAAGGAGGTTATGTTTATGCCTGTACTTATCTTTTTGTTAGCATCTCTACACAATATACTGACCGGATTCTTGTGAATTTTTCTGAAAATGGGTCTTGATCTAACTTAGCTTCCATTCAATTTTGGGAGTGATCTGAAAGGATCTTTGGATACAGGAATGTTTCTGAAGAATTTTATACCACTGTGAGAAAGACGATCTGCATAACACTTTTTTTACGCAACAGCATAATAGCTTACTCACATATCTAGATGGTATGGAAAATATATGAGAGACGGGTTATTTCTCTCGTATGAAATATAATATTATGCTGAATCCAGTCATAGGATTAAAATATAGGACTATGTTTTTGGTGTACATCAAAATACAGAGGGAAGTGAACTACTGGTTATACTATAATTTTATCTAAAAACTAGATATCGATCTGAACAGAGTTGATCAGTAAAATAAAAGATGCATTCACCAAGTAAATGTTGTAAGAACAGCTAAGTCTAGCATATGATGTCTTTAGTTCCAGTCTGCATAGGTAACGTTAGTTTGTAAATATACTTGTGTTTGTTTTACAGTGGAAACTGTAATAAGGTTGCTATATTGTTAATAAATTTGTGACTATTTATAATATCACATTTACTTTACTTGCTAAAGGTATGTTTTGATCATCAATTAATCAAATAATAAATAAAAAATGAATGTAGAACTGTGAGGCAGGGTGGGTGTTGCAGGGTGGAGTAGTGGTTAGCATTGTGGCCACACAGCAAGAAGGTTGTTGGTTTGATCCTTACTTAGTGAGGATAGTGGCTTTTATGTGTAAGTGTGGGTACTCTCCGGGTACTCCCAGCTTCCTCCCACCATTCATAGACGTGTTTTAGGGTAACTGGTTACACTAAGTTGTCCCTGTAAGTGAGTGCAAGTGTACATAGTTGTTTGTATCTTTTTTGGTCCTGTAATGGACTGGTGACCTGCCCAGGCTGTACCCTTCCTCTTCCCCTGCTAATTACCGGGATAGGCTCCATCTTCCCCACAACCCTGAACTGGATTAAGTGGCATAGAAAATAAAATAAAGACACGGTGGAAATCATAGTATGTGTTGAAATGAGCACCTTGGAGGAGGTTTTCTACTGTAGTTAATCTTTTAGTGTCATCTCTCTGCATTTGCTTCACAGGTAAAAATCCATCAAATTTTTCATTCAATTAAAACAACCTAACTAAACATGTTTTCCTAAAAAAAATCCAAAGAGAAAGAAAAAACGAAGCAAATTAGAGGGTTTATTTTCATTATTAGAACAGTAGCTCTAAAAATATCTGATGTGTCAACATGATTCAAGGATGGGAAAAAAGAAACGGAGACAATCATGATTTATTTAGGTGGCTGTTTTGTAAACACATAGGATATCAGGGTTTTACAGTGCTTGCTGTAAACAGACAGACTCAGCACCTGGATGAGTTGGCACAGGAGAGGGCTGGACCAGTAGTTTCCAAAGCAACAATCAGATGAAGTGAAGCATTTAAAATGTCAGAAAGGCGGGTCCTGCAATAAGCAGGCGAGTGGAAGCACTGTTAAAAGGTGGATCTGGCTTGTCAGGGCATTGGTGGGAATGAGTCAGCGTGCTTACTTTAAAACATATCTCCTGTGTTAGTGGTGATTAATAACATTGGTGCCTGCGTTTAAACTTGGAGCGGAATGAAAACAAAGAAGTGTAGTCATGGTTACCAAGTTGCCAGGGCAACAACATTGCACAGCTCAGTGGCCCCATGTCAGTGTTGAATGTAAAATAATTATCCTACAACAGCTTAAAGGTAATTTTCATTAGAATTGGATTGCAATGAAGGAGTAAATAGTTAACTGGAAATAAACTCTTTTGTCTCCAGTTGCTAAAATCATCAAAACACTTAATGAGCTGTTTAAACCACTTGCATAAAATATAAGACTCTAATTTTTGCTTCAGCAGATGCCATAAATGACTTCATTACATGATCCACATGAAACCAGCGGTGAGTCAAGGCACAAGGGAACCACGATGAATAACTTTGTTGGCTAATTATGAACATATGCTGAAGTTTGATGTGTGTCACATTAACATTAGTCATGTTGTACACTTTAAACATATGAATTGTGTAAATATAGAGTAGATGGTGTAGTTAGGCTTGCTGAAGTCCATCATTCTTTAATGAAATCACAAGTTTTCACAGAGTTTAAAAAGTTTTTTGTCTGAGAGATTATCCTGTCATGCCCTGTTCCAGCCACACTCCAGCTTCAGACCCAATCAGATCAATGGATTAATCAGTCTGATCACCTCCATCTGCTCCTAATTCCCTCACACACCTTATAAACTGCACTCCTCCAGTCGTTCCAGGTTGGACACTCCTGGATTCCTCCTGGCTCCTACCTCTCTGCCTTTCTGTACAGTCCTCAGCACGCTTCCCTTTTCTTCATCCCAGCCATCCTCCTGGACTCCAGTTCATTTCTCACAGGTTTCTACTTATCTCTTCCTTTCAATAAACACTGTTAGCCTGCAGTCTGTCACTGGTCACATTCCTATTTCTTCAAAGACCCCCTCACTGTGTTATTTTGTTTGTTTGTTTTTTTTCTACAGATGTTTTCACCTTCAGATTTTACTGCGACATTTGGAAGGACACTTGATCTTTCCCATAATTACACTGACAGAAAAGAATTTTTCCCAGATCAACTGAAAAATATACATCAAGAAATTGGTCAGTTTTATTTTTTTACAACAAGATTTCCCACCATTTTATTTCTCCTTTTTATTTTATTAAAAACATTTTTCATCAGATGAAGCACTTCCCTCATGCAAATCAAGATGATAATGTGAAACAAACGTAAACAAATAAGCTTTTTAGTCAAACACTCATGTTGCGCAAATCAAGACTACATAAAAGAAAGCGACCGCTGGGTCAGAGGACCCCTTTTAAGCAGATTTTCCTAACTTAAACAGTGCAAATAGGGAAAGCACGAAACGGAAACTTTACTTTGTGTTTATTGAGTTATTTATAACACAAATTCTCAATCAGACTGATATCTGCGTTTTGCCTGCAGGTCATTCATAAAAATAAAGTTTGTACTTCAAACAATGGAGTGTTATTGTAGACTTGTTGCTATGTTGACTCATTCTCAACTCTGGAAAACTGAAAAACAAGTTATCCTTGAAAACATACCTATGTTTAACAGCATACATCATCCCATCAGCCAGCATCTGCAATCGTGCTGATAAAAAGCAGCATAATACTACCACCACCATGCTTTATTTTGGATTCAGTATTCTAGAACTGATGAGAGATGTTGCTTTGATAAAGATGCTCTCACGGGCCTCACTTTTCTTACCCTGGATCGGAGCTCCTTTGTCTTACAGGATTGTTTTCATTCTTGGTGTCCCATACATTCAGATTGGTGTTGGAAACATTCAGAGATTTTGCTCCACAATAACATGAAGCATCACATAGTTGCTGCACATCCATGATGAGAATGTCCCGTTCCACCACATCCCAAAGCTGCTCTGTAGGATGTAGATCTGGTGACTGTGGAGACCATTGAAGTACAGTGAACTCGTCATGTTGAATAAAGCAGATGAAGATTATTTGAGCTGCTGGAAGTATCCATCAGAAGATGCGACACTGCTCTGTTAAAAAACAGACTAAATGTATACACACAATCAGCAATGAAGAATTTGTCTTCCTACATCCAACTTCACTGAAATACAGCCTTCATGCACAAAATATAATCTTAGCACAGCACTCCACAAATCCACCACACCAAATACCACACCCCATATCCTTCATGGTGTAAGTATAGGACATTGTAGTGTCGGAAAGCTTGTTTTGGAAAAAGCCAGATGCCCGCAGTCATAGCCGCCTTAAACTGCAGGATCTGTTGAGTTGTGTTCTGTGCAGAACGTCTGTGTTGTGTCCTGCTGTGTTATACATGATAGGAGTCCAGGGGATTGGTCTCTGGACAATACTTTTCAATAAAATCTAAGTGTGACGGTGTTCATAAAGGGAAGGACATAGTCAGCAAGCAGGATGTGAAGGTGAAACTATGTCATGTTGGTACTGAGGGCCCCAAAGGGAGAAATTATTTTCCACACCATTACAACACCAGCAGCCTGAACCATTGATCTAAGGCAGGATGGATTAGTGCAGGGATGGGCAACGTCGGTCCTCAAAAGCTGCAGTCCTGCCAGTGTTAGGAATTTCTCTGCTGCAACACACCTGAATCAAATCAATAAGTAATCAGCAGAGGTGGTGTGAAGCTCTGGACAAGTCTTATAATTAAGTCTGATGTGTGTCAGGTGTTTTGTAGCAGGGAAAGTTAAAATACTTGCAGGACTGCGGTCCTCGAGGACCAGAGTTGCCCATTCCTGGATTGGTGCTTTCCAGTTGTTTTCACCATATTCTGAGCCAAACATCTGAATGTGGAGCTGAAATGGAGACTCATCAGACCAGGAAATGTTTTCCATCTTCTATTGTCCAACAAATTATTTTCCTCTAAAGTCAGTGTGACATTTGGTCCAGAAAAGTACTACTCACTGCTTCGGCAGTAGCTCCTGGGACAATTCTTGATGCAAATGAACAAATAAATTGAATATTTTCTCTTATTCAGACCATTCCCAGTAAACTCTATAGATGATTGTGTATGAAAATCCCAGATCAGCACTTTCTGAAATACTGAGACCAACAACATGCCACGTTCAAAGACACGTAAATCTCCTTCCTTCCTTCCTCGCTGCTCAGTCTGAACTTAAGCAAGTGGCTCCAACATGTTTACATGATTAACTGAACCGAGTTGCTGTGATGTGATTGGCTGATAAGATGTTAACGAGCAGTTGAACAGAGGCCTGTACTATGAAGTGTGATTAACTCAGCCCGCACTTATCTCCGTTCCCTGGATTGACTCAGCCATTGAGGAACTGGGATAATCTGTACTACGAAGCTGGTTATCAACGTGTTTACTCCATCCAGAAGTTTTCACTTAAGATAAATGCATGTTCACATAAAAGAGGTGGAGCTCGGAGGTTCTGACCAATCGCAAACATGGACAAACCCAGAGCAACGTATTTTACCATGAAGGAGCAGAATATCATTCTCCACAAATACAAAGAATTTAAAAATATAATTCGGGCCAAAAGTAACACAGTTGCTGTAGCAAAAGCAGGAAGGAATGGTGGCATAACAACTCTGTTAATGCAGAAGTTCATCAGATCATCTGATATTAATAAATGCGACAATATAAACTGGCAGCACTCAGATCACTGTATTACAGTAGAAACATTACTGGGAATGTTTTTTCTACGACATATATCCCAGTTCTTTAAATGATCCGTTCCCACGTGAGCGTGTTATATTTATTAATTCCACCATGAATGCATCGATAGTTGGGCTTCCATAACTGAGTGGTTCTGTACTTATGTCATGTGTAAAAAGAAATTATCACTATTATTAATGTCAATTTCAGAAGCAGCTCCTGTGGAGCTAAAAGGACTCAGCAGCAAGTAAAAAACAAATATAAAAACATAATTCAGAGCAACAAGGTTTTATTACTGTATCTGTTGTGTGGATGAAAGGAGCACAATTCATCTGATAGGCTACTGTTTCACCCCACAGGAAATAAATTATCACAAAAAGATAGGTGGTGGTCCTCCCTCTCAGGCTTATACTCCTGAATACTCTTGAATACAAATATATCAGCCTACCTGTGGCAAAAAAACCCACGTGCACTGTCTGCGGGACAGTACGTCCCCTATTACAATGGATCACATCTGATACAGATGCTCCAACAGCTGACATATGTATCTCATCTCATCTGATGTAAATCTGTAAACTACTCTTCATGCAGTATGTCTTTGGGAAAGTCTAACAGGTTGGATCTCTCCCTGAAGACTCTTTCTCTCTTAAGCGTTGCTCACTATCGTGCAGCAACTTCAACAAGATGCTGTAGAAATGGGCTGGACACCCCCTGACATGATTGGTCAGGGCATGTTTTTTTATACTCACTGATCTCTTACCCAAAACATAACCTGCTCCGGTTAGCCGTTAAGCATCTGTTGCTGCGTGATACAGCTGGATCAGAGGTAAGCCACCGTAGTAGTACAGAAAACACATTTGAAAAGCAGTACATTGTTAAATAAAGCAACAAGGCAAACATAAATTAAAACAAACAAGATTTAATATACCTTCAAAACAACATTGACATTTTAAAGTAGTACCCATTAAGATAGGTGGATTAAGATAATTATAATGACTATATATATATATATATACATATATATATATATATATATATATATATATATATACATAGGAAGAGGTGTTAAAGGTGGGTACTTGCTAGTTATGGTAAGGTGCTGTTAGCTTTAGATTTTGTGTTATCATTAAAATTAGTAGTAGTAGTTGTAGTATCAGTATTATGTAATAGAAGTTATTGTATTTTTAATAAATCAGTTATAGGCACCCATAAATTAATTTTATTATTGATTTTAAAATATGTTTTTATTTCTAGTTAATTTTATAAAATTCCTATCAAAGTGTATGTATGCATGTGTTTGCAATACCTCCAATGTTTGGGTCTGCAGCTGAGCCATTCTTCCTCAGAAGGCACCAATTATTTATTTATTTATTTATTTCAAACTGTTTAATTTATAGCTCAAGTTTCTCTTGTCAAAATAACAAACAACTTTTTCATTAATAGAACAAGAACAAAAAAAACTGACATTATTAAACATGTTCGAAAAGGGGTTGGAGTACAAGTACATGATAAGGAAAATGTCCTTTTATAAGTCAGCATGTGTGTTCAAGTTAACAACTTCGGAACTTGTCTTCATGTTTCCTTAATAACTTGGGATTTCCATTTAATGATTATTTTCCAGGAACGCACTAATTCTTGTGGCTTTTTATAAAATTAAGAGGAACGTCTAAAGTTCAGTCCATCATATCGCTTAATCATATTTACTTGTGGAAAATACAGGAAGTAATGTGATAGGAAGTCTCATTGTTGTCACTCCATCAACAGCAACGATGACAAATGTGTTTGGCAATAACCGAGCGACTTCCCCAGTTACAGCGTACTTGGGTTTGTTAGGTCGGCTTTGACAAACCAAGCAGAAAAAGTCTGACTGACCTTTGAGGAGAAGTAAATCTCATGTCCCTGAGCAACTTCAGAGTCTGGAAATAGCAACACATTAGCTTTCTATTTGCGTAGTGCTGAACTTTCAGTTAACAGAACAAACAAGGAGGGTACAGGGGAAAAAAGTCCTTCAAGAGGCAGATCACATGGAAGGAAGCAGATGTTGATGTGGTGAAACGCTTCTACTGAAGAAGAGGCTTTTGATTAAACATGTGTGTCAGAAAGACAGAAAAAATAGCTGATAAAATGTCTGTGAACACGTGAAGCTCATGTCACCAGTCGCCATAATGGCCAAAAAAGATGGCAAGAGCTGAAATTCGTCATTCAAGCAACAGGAACTGAATGCACCGTGCAAGACCTCAGACACTTGACACCCGTCGGTTCACATAAACAGACCTCCTCAAGCACCTGATGCACAATTTCAGCTAATTTTTTAACTAGATTGTGGAGAATACATTGTGTGTGAGAAGAGTGTGTGTGAGAATGTGTGTGTGTGTACTCACTGCTCTCCTTCAACAATCACGTTAATGGTTGTTCTCTCTGAAAATGTCAGACAAGATGATCAGAGAGATAAAGAACAACGTGGGGAATAAACAGATGTGCACGTGAAACATGTGAATATTGGATGGTTGTTTCCACAACTCCACACTTTGCTGCCATGTTGCATCGGGTCAGTTGGACAGAGTGATGTCGCCATCTGCTGGACAAATGTGGAACCAAACAAAGTGTAGCGTCTGCGTGACGTCTTCATGAGCGACCTGTAAAAGCTCAGGGACAAGTCGGTTGTTTAAAATCATTTAATCAATTATTGGAAAATATAAAAGCTACTACTCGTGCTGAACCTTCTCCCTTTTTTTCTTTCTGATATCCTTGCTGTTCACCCACTGAAATGAGTCACAGCATTGTTGTTTAAACAATCACAAGGAAATATTTTCTCTTTAAACCTACATGTATCCTCCTGTAAGTCATAGATAGATAGATAGATAGATAGATAGATAGATAGATAGATAGATAGATAGATAGATAGATAGATAGATAGATA
>JBAMHX010000009.1:3683584-3694604 GCA_037177515.1 Pseudomugil tenellus | reverse complement strand
TATCTATCTATCTATCTATCTATCTATCTATCTATCTATCTATCTATCTATCTATCTATCTATCTATCTATCTAGAATGAATTTCACTATTTCCTGGATTTCCTTCTGTATTATTTCCCTTTATCACCACTAGATGTCATGCAAGCAAACTGGCACGTAAGGAGACTGTTTCTGCTTTTATCACATCTTCCATCCAGATTAATGACTAAACTGCTCCCAGTGCTCCCAGTGCCTATATATGAGTAGCACCATCTCCCAACAACAGCATCGGTTCCGTGCTGCAAAGGAAAACGCGACCATGTTCTGAGATCTGTGCGTCATCGGGACACCGGCGGCGGCGCAGACCACTGCGTCTCAGGCGTGCGTCAGACCGGAGCAGCGCGAGCGGGTCAATAACGGGGCGCATCCACCGATCCTCCACCGGTGCTTCAGTGAGTCTCACAACCCAATCAGTCGGTCGCGACCCGAGCGCCTCCTTGCGCATGACCTCAGTGTGTGAGTGAGGAGGAGGAGGGAGAGGAAGAGGAGGAGGAGAAAGAGACGGAGGAGATGCGCATATCTGCAGGTCTCTAGCGCGGTCGTAAAAGCAGTGTGGGGAGCCAGTCAGCTCTCCCTGGAGCCATGCCGGGAGTAACTAAGTACAATTTAGTGGATGACGCGCACGATTTGAGGGTCCCCATGCACAACGAAGAGGTGTTTCAGCATGGGGTCTGCTTTGAAGCAAAGGTAAGCGCGCTCTGCATCAGATACAGGGCTGGGAACGGATTTATGCAGGAGGGTGAGGAGATGTGAAACCCAGACATGGCTTGTTGTCACTGCTTCTGACAGCAGCAATACACTCATTTTGGCATTTTCACACACTAGTTGCAGATTTACAGTCTTGTAGAAATATGGAGTTTGGAGCTGTTAGATAAAAGCTCTCATGTTTTCTTATGTTTTTTTTTTTTTTTTTTCCTTTCAGCAGTTCAGTTTAAGTTTCGCTCTTTGGCTTGTGGCAGGGAAAGGAATCAGTTTGGATGTGACATGTCTGCAGCAGGTTGTTCAGAAACAAACATGCAAAAAAGTGATTTTCTTCTACAAGCAGCTAAAATCCTGTTGGACTGAAGCTTAATATGTTTTCATGAAAATCAGTATTTGGATTAAAGTGATGATGAAACACGGTGCAAACGTTTTGAGCCACCTCTCATTTCTTTATATTTTGCTTCCAAGCAGAAAGAATTTCCTTAGATATTAGATTCACCACTCATGTCCAGTCAAGTCTTTAAATCTGACCATTTTTAACGGAATGTGTTCAATAGTTTGTTCACTGATTCATGAATCTTTTGAACAAAATAAAAGACTTATAACTTCAGGAATGAACTGATGTTGATGAACTCTGTTCCCGGAGGCTTGTTGCAGCGATTGGATAGTTTGTTCTCCTTCGGCGCTACATGTTGAAGATTAGACACTTTCACACAATCTAAAGCCGTTCTCTAAAAGAATCTACTCAAACTTTGATTCCTTCTCCTGAATGAAGTAGCTCCCAAATGTCCAAACCTACCCATGTGATGTGTACATGTAACCATGGTAACTTGTGGAAGGCTAGCTTGATAGTGTTGTAATAGTGCATTTTATCTCAAACCATTTCATTTTTTAAAGAAAAATTCTGGCAAAGTGATATTTGGGATGTTATTTTCTAAACCCAAACAGGAAGTGTAAAGAGTTTTTGGTAGAGTCATGCCATCCCATTCATAGAAGCTGCGTTGTGTCGCAGCTTTCACTAAGCAGCTACATGTTTCTTCCTCTGCAGGGATGCAGACTCTGTGGCTGGTTTAGACTTGATAACAGTAACGTGTAAATTGATTTTTTGCCACTTATTTAGTCTTTCAAAGCGCTTTAACACAACACTCCCCACATTAACCCCATCACACACATTCAGCGCTTCTAGATGCTTCTATAAATAATATAAACATTTCTATATTCATTCATTCACATCAGGAGGCAGTTTGTGGAAGCTTCTCTATAAACATATGATAGGAATTTCTTTATGTAATCTTTAGGAATAGTTTTTTCCAATGATTTTCCAAAGCTTTTGGATGTTTCTGCCTTTTGTTCTGTTCTGTCCAGATGATTCCACACTGCTTCAACAATGTTGAGGTCTGTGGACTTATTCCCTCCATCAGACCTGAAAGCACTGGTTTTCAGCCCAGTTCTTGTGTCATGTGGCATACCTCAGCTTTTTCTCCCTCTTACTGTTACATAAAAGCGGCTTCTTGACAGGCATCCTTCCCTAGAGAGGATTTCAGCCAACAGCCACGGATCAGCTGAAGGTCCTCATGCATCTCTCAGGTCCAACATGTCTGAAATGGTTATATCTGTCATTTGTTCATTCCCTTGTATTTGTACTGTATTGGACATTTTTTGGGGAGAATCGCAGTCTGAAAATACAAGAAAACTCAATTAAGTAGTTTCTGCCTTATATACCATATATTTATTAGTGCATTTACATAATTAATTACATGTATAGTCATTTTTAATTAAATGAAAATGAGTGAAAACTACTTTATTAACCCCAGAGGGAAATTCAAGGTCTGTAGTTCTTTGGTTCAGCTAGTTGTATTTTTTTTTAGCTGGAACAAGTCAGGATGTTTTCCACATCACTGGAATTCTTTTCTGACTCAGACTGGTGTTGAACTGGTGCTGGAGAATCGAACATAGTTGTTTTGAGAACTGTGGGACTGACACCATCTGGACCTGCAGCCTTGTTCTGATTCAGTTTCAACAATATTTTTAAAAAAACGTGAATTAGTTCAAGACTTTTGCACAATTTTAAACGTTTAAAATAAGCAATATGCAATCACAATTCCTCAAATAAGCAGAGATCCTTTCTTATTTTTGCAGTACATCGGCAGCTTGGAGGTGGGTCGGCCCGGCAGCCGAATGGAGATCGTCGCTGCCATGAGAAGAATCAGAGTAAGACCAGTAAATATATGACTTTCCAAACACTGACTGAACTTCATCGTGGCGACAAAAGCTGCTTTGACTGCTCAGTCGCGAGACACTGATGTATGCATGCACACTCTCCTGTGCTTCATCCTTCTGCACGAGGCTTATTGGACCCTCTCATTCAGCGCCCTCTTTGCACATAAATCACCTGTCTGTCCACACTGGGTGGATTCAGAGGGCTGTCTGAGGCAGTTGAAATCCTGCTACACTATATGTTGGAGACACTGCTGCGACTTGTCGCTGCTGCGTTACACAGATGCTCAGGATCGGAGGATTTAGCCTCTTGTCAGCTGTTAGATCTAATCTTAACAACCAAATTATTGTGTCACCCAGCGGTCAGGGTTACATCCTGGAAAGACTTAATCCTGATCCCTCACACACAGGCCAGAGTAATGTCCTTTTTTTGTACTGGTTGTACTACTGTTCTAGTTTTTTTTAGATTTGTTCCTCCAAAAAACAGACATCAGATAAAACTTTTTAAAATATTTGAATATTTTTTATGATAATTAAGATAATTCTCATCTGCTGCTTTGTTTCATTCAAATCAGTGACATTTTATTTGTATTATTTTAAAAGCACCTTATGTTGCTTTTCATGAGGTCGTCTATAAATAAATACAATCTGAAATTGAATTTAACTTTAATTTAAGGAATTCTAATTATAATCCACAGTTTATAATAGTTGTGTTCATATAAATCCAACCAATGATGATGATGATGATAATAGCTCAGATATGGAAGTCAAGAGATTGCAATAAGTCTTCTTTTTTATTCAGTCCCCCTGAAGCTTAGTAGACAAAAACACAATGTACAAGATAATCTAAAGGTTGGAGGTCTTTCTAGTTAAATGTGCATTTTTCATTTGTGCGAGAAAAAATAAATCTTAGTTAAACACTCGCAGTGTGTCCTTGTTTTAAGGCAGAGACTGCTAAATGTGTTTTTCTGAGACTTTCATGCAAAACTAGTAAAGTGCAGGAGATAAAGCACAAACGAGTGGAGGTAAATAAAGCTGCGCTTACAGATGAGAACATAAACGCTATCTATGAAAGCAACTCTGCGCCGTAATGAAGGGTCCGCGCTTCTGAGGGCGAGACGGACTCTGAATATTCAGAAGGACTTGTCCTCAGAGTACTTGCAGCAGCTTTGAGGTAAGAGCGGAGGTGAGTCGCTTCAAGTAGTGGCTGACTTGGTTTCAGGCCAGTGCACATGAACATGTTGCGTGAACGCTCCCTGTGTTCCACTTCATCTCCCTCTGACAGCAGCATGCGGGGAGATGGATGGTCCTTTTGGCCCAGATTATATGTGGCTGCGTTAGCTTGGCATAACACACACACACACACACACACACACACACGGATCTGTGTCCTTCACCTGAGCATGTACAACCCGTCTGCATGTGGAAACGCCCACACAACAGCAAGATGGATTAAATGCATGAGAGAACGAAGCTCATAGGTTTATCATGGCGTTATTACTGTGTCACAAGCAGACAGACTTTCTGAGAAAAGCTACATTTATTTGTGCACACCGGTTATGTTTAAGTAGAAAATTCTTTGGCAAAAATCTCAGAAAAGCTACATTTATTTTTGCTAACTGTTTTCCATCAGGGATCGTGCTCGTGGACTTTCCACTTTCCAAACCAGTTCAGCACCAACACGGTCAGCTCGTATGCGTTTTAAAAGAAAAAACATGCTTGTTGGAACTCCACACCTGCATAATTTCCTAAATCCCTGGTTTACAAACCTAAAAACATCCCAAATGATGGAGATTTTGCCCCTCAATTGAGATTCCTACGATATTTATATTTACTTAGTCCATCAGTTTTCGTATCCGCAGGGGCTGAATTAAAAGCTTACGTGTCTTTAGAGGCTTACAAACATTTAGAGGTACGATGGTTATCAGACCTTTAGCTGTGGAAAATGCCCAAGCAAAGTGTTTCCTGTTCATTTTTTTTATGAATTTTGAGTTTCACGTCAGTCTAAGATGTGTTTGAACTGGAAGGAGGCTTGGAAAGAACACACACAGACACACACACACACACACTCACACCTCCAATCCTAACTGTCAGGTCAGTTTGGTTCAGTGAAATCAGGTAACATAGTAACCACGTACTGAGATCTTATTCATCACAATATAAATGATTCATCTTATCTCCAGATAAGCAGAAAATCAAATCTTTAACTTTATAATTTTCTCCACTTACACATGAAAACATCCTCGATGCGTTCTTTCTGTGCTGCATGACTAATGGAGCCATCAGATCATGTCATGGTTTTAGTTTTAGTGATGATGATTTTATGTTTAATATTCTACTTTTTGCTTGTTCTTGAGCAGCATGTTTTATTATATTAATTATATAAATACTGAATATGATATTTTATTCAATTTAATAGATGATTTTCTCAATTCATACATATGTGACTCATGCATGCTTGTAACTGTCCAAGAAGATCCGAAATTTTCAATGTCTACTGACACTAGAGTTGTCTTTACCGAGACATTTAGAACAAATCCAGAGTTTTTTTTGTGTTTGTCCGTGTTGAAATGGGGACAATCCAACAGGGAATAAGGATTCATCCGATTCCCAAGAAGAAACACAGCGAGTTGTATCAACCAGCAAGACCAGTAAATACACTAAATACACCCAGAAGCACATCAGGCCAGGAAAAGGTCCAGTAAGCCAGATGGCCAGTTTGTCCCTGTGAATGTTTTGGACAAAGCAACAGGAACAAACTCTGCATTTGCATGTTTTGTACCAAACGTTCAATGAACAGGACGCAACATATATTCACAACCACATCACTGCTTTACAGACACATCAGGTTGAGTCAGTTCATAATAATTAGTCTGGTTAAGGAAAACCAAGCGACTGCAACGAAACATAACTTTGATCCAGTCCCATCATCCTGAGCACAAAACGACAGATTAATAAACATTTCAGTCCAGAAGCTGCTGGTATGTGCTCATGTGGGAAAAGCTAAATAGAAAAGAGCTGTAAATCTGACATTTCCTGCTCAGGCGTGTTTGACAGCTCGATCAAAAACCTTGAATCCTCGGATGACCCGGTCATTACCGCAGAAAAAGCTGTGCATATGCAGAAATGTGGAATTGGGGATTGTTGTCATTCATTGTCCGAAATACCCAAGAAGCATCTTTAAAACCCACGTGAAGAAGCTCAACACTAGATCTGTGTTTAAAGACGTCTCCTGGCAGGTTAGAATGACCTTTAGTAACCTCTGATATTCATTTTTCTCCATCTTCTTACGCTACTATGAAGATTCGCTGGGATTTTATAAAATAATTTATGTTCCATAAAAAGGAACAATGTAAAAAAAGTCTCTGACTGTATGGTAGCTACGAGCATGCACGAGTTACGTATGCATGAAGTACAAAACAAAGCTCTATTATTATTATCTATATGATATTTATTGTGATATTTAATATATTTATTTATTTTACTCATTTATGTATTTCATTATCATTTTATAAGCATTTTTCAAGTATATTTGTTTATTATTACTTTATATGTTCATACCCCTGCCCGACCTTAGTCATGTGACTGCATGGTTGCGTGTGATTGGTGAAATGCAGGAGATTACTGTTTGCATCTCTGCAAAAATAAAGCTGATCTGGTTGAACAAACACCAAAAGAAAGATGAAAATAGGTTCTGAGCAGAGTCAGAGTACTGCTTACTTGTTACTACCTTCCTCTATTTTCATACATATTGTTTCCACTCCTGCTGGTTTCTGGCAGTAATCATTTTCAGCATCTCTTTTCTTCTGCAGCATCAATAAAGAAGCTTTTTTTTTCCATCCGCCTGAACAACATAAACCAGCTCTGAGTTAAGATAATGAAAGAAAAGATTACAGAGAATATCTGAGGTCGTCACACTGATGGTTCATTTTCTGTCTGATTTCACAGAAGCTCATCTGATCAATTAAGCATGTGATGTTTGACTCTGTGTTTTTTCAAATGCGATGTGCTTTTACTGATAAAAAGAAAAACATATTTGTGTTTAAATCTGCTGTGTGGAGTGTGAGCCTGTGGGAGACGTGCAGGCTGTAGTATTAATCATGCAGAGGGATGAAAGTGTCCCACACATGTCTGCCTCCCAGCAGAAAGTCTGCCTTTGAAAGCTTTAACAGCTCTCACAAACTGAAACTGACAATTTCTCCGTGTTTACTCAATCTCAGTTTTCCCCCAGGAAGATGAAAGTATTCCCCTTTCCGCACAATCCCTCCCCTCTTGATGTATCCTGTGGAAAGCGCTCCGTCTCTGCATGGAGACACTGTAATCACTTTGCTTTGATTTGATTTGAGTTATTTTCTGGACAACTTTTGCTGTGGCTCTGTCTGCAGTATGAATTCAAACTGAAGAACATAAAGAAAAAGAAAGTCAACATCGTTGTTTCCACCGATTCTGTCAAAGTGATCCTACGCAAAAAGAAGAAGGCAAGTTTTGTGGAATTTTTCGGTTAATTTTTCATTTCAATGCTACTCCAGTGTGTTGAATCTTTCCACATGTTTGTGTATTTCTGCAGAGAAAAGGCTGCTCGTGGGATGAGAACACCATCCTGGTGACACAGGATCCCATCTACAGGTGGGTTTGTTGGGCTGAATTAGCAAACCGTACATGAAAATCCTCATGAAACGCCTGCTGACCTGCTTTCATCTGCAGGATCTTTTACGTCTCCCACGATGCTCAAGACCTGAAGATTTTCAGTTACATAGCGAGAGATGGGCAGAGCAACATATTCCGCTGCAATGTGTTCAAGTCTAAGAGGAAGGTGAGTAGAACCCTGTTTTACTCAGTAGAGCTGTGACAGTAAATGATCGGTACTCAACAGAGACGTTCCGAGTTCCCAGAGTAACTGCTTGATTAAGGAAAAGCAGTGTGGAAGACTCTCATCCACCAATAGAATCTCCTGTATGGGAACATCTGGGCTTCACAGTGAAGTGGACATGGAGAAGTGAAAGAGGGGAAATCAGCTCGGCCATTTCACATGAACAGAATGCTTTCGCTAAACTGGATGAACTGGGCTCGAACTACAAAACCACTACAGAAAGCACGAAGGACTTTAGATTGTTTTTCATTTGAAAGATCCATAAAAAAGATCTTTCTTTTATTTATATTTTCTTTTCATTGTTTTTGGGTTTTTACTTTGAATACAGTCTTCATCTGAAAATGTGCTTAACTAATTATTTAGAAGAGTTGAAACTTCTCTACTTCATATTTAAATGCTTGTCAATGAGGTCATGTTGCTTGTTGCGCCACCATGTTGGGTGGTAAAAAGCTGTTGCTATGGAGAGATCGTTTGCTGCTAACTGTTTCCCATCAGGGATCGTGCTCGTGGACTTTCTACTTTCCAAACCAGTTCAGCACCAACATGGTCAGCTCGTATATTTTTTAAAAGACAAAACTTGCTTGTTGGAACTCCACACCTGCATAATTTCCTAAATCTCTGGTTTAAAAACATAAAATCATCCCAAATGATGGAGATTTTGCTCCTCAATTGCATTTATACCATTAAGTTTACTGTTAATTTTCCAATAAAAGGTTCTTAAATAAACAGAGGAGGCACTGCTCTAACATGGCTTAAATAGAGGTTTTCCTCCTCTTTTTTATAATCAGTATCAACAAATACATTAACTACATTAACTAAACATGTCATAGTTCATAATCACACGTTACTTTAAATGGAAGTACGCTGTAAAATGTAAAGTTTAGCTTTATTCATTAATCCAGTTCAGGGTGACGGGGAAGCTGGAGTCCATCCCAGCTATTAGCAGGTACACCTGGACTGGTCTCCACTCATAGTTTTACTTTTAACTTTTAATATTTGTAGAAGCTTGAGTGAATTATCTTTATTTTTCTCTTCAAACATCCTCCCTTCTCTTAATATGTATTTGCTGATACTGATTAAAAAAGAGGAGGAAAACCTCTATTTAAGCCATATTAGAGCAGGGCCTCCTCTGTTTATTTAAGAACCTTTTATAGGAAAATTACCAGCAAACGGTTTCAGATACTTATTGGTACAAATAAAAAACTTCTGGAGCATCTTGAAAGCAAAAGTCTAGCAGTAAAAGTCCAGGACTGTTAAGCAGCTCAGATCCTACATCAGAGCAGATTGTCATACCTTTCCTCTGCTGAAACTCCAGCAACTGTCTCTTCACCTCCCAGATGTTTACTAGCAGATGCTGAACATCAGCAGATGTGCTGCTGTCATCAGATTCTAAACATGATACAGTAAAATGTCTCAGTTTTGACATGTTTTTTTACGTTGACTTGGAGTAAAAACTTGAATTTATATTTACACAGTGCTCCAGGTTTGCAGGTGGGTTGGACTTCAGTAGTGTTCATAATTAATAAGTTAAAAAAAGTCACCAAAGTCAAATGTCGCCCAAAGCATCCTGCCATTCTGTCCACATAAATAATTGCTGATATGACTGGATACATATAATCCAGCATCACTTTGAAAGCTGCAGCTAAAGGGAATTATGGGAGAGGCAGAGGCCTTTTTCCCCTCTTAGCGGATGATCCACTGTTTTCTGTGCCTAATGAGTTATTAAAGGAAGCCCTGGATCTCTGTTGCCTTTTATCACGCTGTACTCTTGTGATACTTGTGGGTCATTTTACTAAGAAGGGGATATTCTATTAGGAGGGAAGACGACATCAGCAACCAGTTTGTTTGTTCTGCCATCTGCTGTGTTTTCTGGGCAGTGCCTGCAGTCGGATTAACTGCTTTGTGCTGCAGGCCTCAGTTGGGGATGAAGGAATAGAACATAAAGAGAGAAAATCAATCTTTTGCAAACATTCGTTTTCTCATTTTGGAGCTGGACGGCACTGTGGTAGTTAGCGTCATCATCCTTCAGTAGATTCTGGTTCATTTCTCAGCTGGGGCCTTTCTGTGTGGAGCTTCCTCCAAAAAACTGTCACTTTTAGTTCATCTGTGATTCCACTTCCTCTGTAGTAGCGTTTGGTACCATGTGTGGTCATCTGTCTCTGTGCTGGATCTATCCGGGTCCGATAACCTCTAGAATAGCTCAGTACCAGCTGGGACAATCTGCAATAAACCTTAAAGGATGAAGCGAGTGTAGAACGTGGATGGATGAACTTTTAAGCTTGTTGAACTTTGGGACATGTTTTATAGAAGGTTTAATTTTAAGTGACCTTATCAGAGAAAAATGCATAATGTTTCATTTTATTCATTCAGTTTTTCTCTGACATTTAGCTTGTTTTGCTTCTGTTGCCTGTTTCACCCGAGTTTAATTTAAAGGAAACTAAGTAAAGAGGATCTTCAACGTTCTTAATCAAGTAATAAGACAGTAATTTATCAATCAATATAATAAAAAAAAAGAATCCTTCTACAACCAAACAGTTTGAAGAAGGAATGAAAACAATGCAAACTTCATGAAAACGTAAGCGAGATCATTGTGGGGTTTTGAGAGCACACATATCTGTTGAGATAAAGGTCTATCAGTGTCAAACTGAGCCGTATCCAGAGCAGTCTTATAAAAACGAGCAGCTTGCAGGTATCTGAAGCTGCAGGTGATCTTTCAGAAACTACATTTGTCCACGCAGCTGTAAGAAATACCTGCCGTGGGTTCAGAAATACCTGAAGACTTACTTTTAAACAGTTTTATTCACAATCAGTGCATCATTGTTGTGCTGCACTGGACCGTCTTCCTGACCAACTCTTGGCCTTTTGCATAGATTATGTTGACATCTTCATCTCATTTTAGTTTATTTTTATTATTTGAATCTAATTAACTGTATTTTAATTTTTCTTAATGTCCTATCAAATATTTTAATAGCTTTTAATGTTGAAAATTATAGCTCTTTGGGTAACTTTGTAGTATATTTAAACTGCATTCAGTTATCATAAACCAATTCAATTCAGTTCAATTTTATTTATATAGCCCAGTATCACAACAAGTTGTCTCAGAGGGCTTCACATCCAGGTAAAGAGAACAATAGACATAACTTACAATACACACAATTAGTGACTATATTAAACTAAACAGATCCCGGACTT
>JBAMHX010000009.1:3607214-3617872 GCA_037177515.1 Pseudomugil tenellus | reverse complement strand
AATGTTAAAGATGTTTCTCTTTTGCTTTTAAGCGACTTGATTTTTTGCCTCTTTGCAAGTTCCATCATGTAAACACTACGAGTTACGGCGGTTACTGCGTGTCTTCTGCCGACAGCTAGTGCGCATGACCGGGATAAACAGAATGAAAACAACAATAATCAACGTGTCTATATCTTGGATTATTATTTTCCTGTCAAGAAATGACAAAAAGACAGTGAAACGGCTTTCTTTCTGTACACATTCGCTGATTTACTTGCAAAGTAAAGCTGGATTTATTCTTTTATCTATTTAGTCTACGTTCAGTGGGCCTGGTGCAGCTGGCACGGATTAAATGCTCTCGCAATCGAGTGCATAAATACGACACCGTGTTGCTGTTTCTGCTCCGTGTTTACTTCAGAAACTCTGCAAGAAGCTCAAGAAGTCTAAAAAACACGTCACAAATCAAATAATATCAAGAGAGTTAATCTGTGTAGCTGTGCTGCAAGCAGAGGTGCATGATGGGAAGAGGACCTCTGTGGACTTTCCTGGCAGTATATGAACGATAATTTAATACTTGTGTCCTGCTGAACTGCTTCTTGTTTCTTCTAGAGATACACGATATATCGGTGCTATTATGGGTATCAGCATATATTTCTCTGTTTTTCAAATATCTGTATCTGTAAACTCTGCTGATTTTAACTGATATTTATTTGTGGCTAATTTTGTGTGTGCGAGTCAGGAGATGGAGTGGGGGGTGCTGTATTTGTTTGGGGATGTGACGATGATGCAGCGCAGCATTGTGCATATAACTTCATATTTAAACACAGATACCTTACTGTTAATGAATTTTCAAGGGATACAATTTATTGGAATGACTACATTTTTGTGCTACAAAATTAAAGAAAAAAACATTTGAAGAACCAAAACTGTTTGTTTTGTGTTGCAGATACACCAGAGCTACTTAAATATGTTTCCACTGCATCCTGCACAAACTGCAGATTATAGTAAACATGAAAATATCAGAACTTATCTGTTATGACGAGCAGAAAAATATCTTTTTTTTTAGTTCGTACATCACTAGTTTCTTTAGTTATATTTTGAGGGTTTTGTCTCGTATAAATAGACATTTCTGACGCTCTTCCTTGTCATGTGCTCGCTCCCCCACAGGCCGGTGGAGCATCGGTCCCCAACGTGGATGATCCTGAAGCCTTCCCAGCCCTGGCCTAAAGGCGCCGTCTTTTCACCACCAGCCCACCCATCTGCCCTTCCGGGCCCCTCCTCTACGAGGCTTGCATGCTTACCACATCTTCAAGTATATAAGAAAAGAAAGAGAAAAAAATAAGGACAAAAAAAGACTGTCATCCCATACCACTCACAACACCTGAGGACTAAAATTTTATCTGTTTTAAAGAACAAAAGATGACAAAAAGATGGAAAAGGACCTCTTGTTACACTGAAGTTTTGTATTTAGGAACATAAAAGCAGGGATGTTATTTTCTCTTGTTTTTCAGAGATTATACCTACATCATGTTTGTTTTTTTGCATTTCTACATTTCTGCAATTAGGTTGAAGTGTGTGCATCTCTTTGTGCTCCCCATCCTCCCTCATGACTTCAGATCTGTATTATGAGGTCAGTTGTAGAGATGACATGGAGGCAGCTACTCCTTCTTCAGTAATACACCGATGGGGGGGCGCAACACTACAGTAGAAACTTGTACCAGATGTCAGACGTACAGCTTAAATTGCATTTTTTTTTCTTTTGGTCCTGACCACCCATCCCTTTTTGTTGAGGCACGAATCAAGGATGGGTAACCAGCAACGTGACTTTGTTCTAAAGCTTGATAGGTTTTTTTTTTCCTGCTCGTTTTGCTGTGAAAGTTGACGCCTCTTTTACAGTTTTTAATTTTTGGTGGACCAGTGTTTAGTAATGTTTTGTATCCCCTGATCCAGATGTGCTACCTGTGTTTTCAGGGTGTCCCAGGGCCCAGTGTATCTTTAGGCTGGTCCTCTTAGGTCACACAGACTGCTTTCTTGTACATTCAGGACCACTAAGCATTTTTTTTCTTTTTGTTACTGATATGTGTGTGTGCTTGTTGGTGCGTTTGCTGCAGAGTGTCAGAATGAATGTGTGGATTTGAGTTAGTTACTTAGAATTGAAGTATTCCTCTGCTTTGAACTTGACAAAAGTTCTTGCCTGAAGTAGTTCTTACTGTCTTTTGAGAAGTGATTGTTTAAATGTAGATGAGAACGATAGATGGACCGTGGACATATCTGGCTTCTACAGAATCTGTACAGTCTTTCAGATCTCTGAGCACTTGGTTTTATCTGCACCAGTCCAATGAAATTAGTTTTCCTTCTCGTTTAAGACCCATATTTTTGCTGTTCTTTTTATTCTCCGTGCAGAAACATCGATGCATAATTTGTCTGAACGTCAGCTGTCATTGTGGAACAATCATGAGCCACAGAATGTAATGTAAGCTAGCGGTGCTTTCAGCCACTGTCAGCTTTTCCAGTGAGCTTTTTTTATTTTAATAAAGGGTATGTTTGACATGGGGGCGGGGGGGTGTCTAAGACTTTGGAGTGACTTTTAAAGCTTTACATGTTATTTACAAAGGCTCGCTGGTGACACCTATACAGTCGGCTGGGGCAGCTGTCTTTTAGGACTGTTTGAGCCACATGACAATTTTCTCTGCAAACATCCCTGTTCTAATAAATTGCTCTAGAGGTGTTAGTCATGTCCAGTCAATGCCGTTGGGTCGCTTTTAATCATTGGATTCTTTATTTGTAATTTGGTGCATTCAAGGACATTTCCTGTTACAGTTTGACAGGCTTGAAGTTAGTTTGAGGTGATACATGAACTGTATTTTAGTTTATTTTCATTTGTGTAATGCTAACCATCAAATTTAACTGAAAGGAACAGAATTGCAGACGTCCGTGAAGTAAATAACCCCTTAATATATCAACAAAACCTTTTGCACTAACATCTAGCTATATTTGGTTTCCTTTAGCTAGCTTTAAGTTTCAAAGTTAATGGAAACGTATCAAAAAATTTTCACTTTCTTTTTAAAGTAAACTTAAATAACAATACTTGCATGGAGACTAAAGTGTTTTAACCACTTACAATATATTGCAAATCCATCAAATTGAACTATTTTTATTTTGCTTAAATATTTTTAAAAGATAATTACCAAGTAGTAAGAGTCACAATAATGGAAAAAACACGTAGTTATAGTTTTTTAAAAGCTTGTAGTAGCAAAAGGTTTTCAAACATTTTGTGAGGGGCTAACATTGATCTCCAACATACATTTTAAACACTTTCAATATAGCATATTTTACAACAAAACTTATTATTCTGTATGCAAAATCCATTTAAAATTTAAAACTAATATTTTCAAATGGCAATGAAAAATCTTTCGACAAATTATCAGTAATACTGAAACAGCTTGTTGCTGAATGAGCCTAAACAGTGTGAGGTACAGTTTCAGAACTAATATAAATATCCTTTTTACCTTTCCTGAGTAAAAATTTGATTATTTGTGTAAAACTGAAATGAAACTAAATGTAAAGTATATTATTTACTGACCGTATGGACCTCCTCCTGCTTTGTTCAGTGTGGGCGGAGCCTTGCAATCATGTTGTTCAACGCATGCGCATAGAACAGTCTTCCTGTTAAACCTTTTGAACGTTACGTCAAAGATGGCGGCGCTCCATAAACGTCGGAAAGCAGCGAGTCGGAGCAGCTCGTCCGCTGAGGGAGCATCCCGGGGTTCAGCATCAGCTGACACCACAGTTGTAGGCAAACTGTTAGCGGCAGGGTTTTACGGTGTCAGCTCGTTTCTCATCGTGGTTGTCAACAAAAGTGTTCTCACGAACTACAGGTAAAGTTCGTACAAAGTTCAAATGAGACTAAGCTCGTGCCGGATTTGTGACACACCTATTAACTGATAAGAGAGTTTAATAATGAATGACTTGCAAAGAATTCCGCAATGATGTTGCACAGAGAGGGAGAAAATGTTTTTTCTTTCTTTTTATAGATAAATTTTCAGGAAGTGTGTTACTGCATCTTAACCAGAGATGGGAGTTTCGGGCTCGTTGAAAGGAACCAGCTCTTTTAAGAAGAACCGTTCTTTTTTAAGAATCATTAAAAACACTTGACATTTTTTTTTTTCATTTTCTTTGGGTAGCTCATATTTATCAAGGGAATAATTAGTGGTAGTGGTTATTATTGGAATACAACTAAACTCCCCCACCAATATATACTCAGTTAAAGGGAATTATTCTGAATTATTGGTTAATATATTTCAGTTAGCATGTGTTTCTATGGTTACCATAGCTCCACATACCAATGCTTAACACAACTTTGTGCCAAAAACAGCTGGCTAATTAGCAAAATGATTTTAATTGTAAAAAAATTCACAAAATTTTAAAAATGTGGGTAACTACTGTAAAAAAAAACCCACCCCACTAACAGGTTTAAAGAAATACAGGAAGTAAATCAGACACTTTTGCTTCAGACACACAGTAGTGTCTGAAGGAGCATTACTGCAGTGAAAATGGTCTGGGACTTTTCACTACATGATGTAGAGGTAGAAAGAGGTAGAAGTGACTAAAAACAATTAAAACTTTTGTACAAACCAACTAATTTTACTATAAAGTTGTAGTGATATGAGTTTTTTTCCTACAGATTCCCGTCATCAACATGTGTTGGAATTGGCCAGGTAAGTGTTTCATAAACGCAGTGGCAAGTCCTTCCTGTTTTGCGTCATGACGAAACCCGATGAATCCTGTTGCTGTGCTTTTATCGCTGCAGATGTTGGCCACCATTGTGGTTCTGCGAGCGGGGAAAATGTTGGGCGTCATCTCATTTCCAGGCCTGGATTTGACCATACCTGGCAAGGTCCGGAGACGAGTATTTAGGATGAAGTTGCAGACATCACAAAGCAGTTATTACATTTCAGTATTTTGCATGTCACCTGCTTTTCCAGATGTTTCCACTGCCTCTGTTGTATGTTGGGAATCAGATATCAGGGCTGTTTGGGACACAGCGTCTTAAGTAAGGGCTTGTTATCTCTATTATTTCAGTACATTATATTACATTTTATATTATATTATATTTATTTTATATTATATTTTATTATATTATTTTATATTATGTTATATATTTTATTATATTATATTATATATTTTATTATATTATATTATAAATGAAAATACTCCCCTCCAAACATCTCTTTTTTTCTCTCCATCTCAGCTTACCCATGTTTACAGTCCTGAGGAGGTTCAGTATTCTTCTTACCATGCTGTTTGAGGGATTCTTGCTCAAGTAATTTAAATTCTTTTTTTCTTAGTTTATGTTCACCCTTAAAACGATGTTAACTGGATATTTTTTTACTCCACAGTAAGACGTATTCTGCTTCCATCAAGATGACAGTGTTTACCATGATCTTTGGCGCTTTCATTGCCGCCAGGTGAGATTTCTCCACAGACACGGTGACGTTCAGGCTTCCTGTATAAGCCCAGGTGTGGTTCTTTTCACGTTGCTCCTGTCTCCGTAGCGCCGACCTGGCTTTCGATCTTGAAGGATATATATTTATAATGCTGAATAACGTTCTGACAGCAGCCAGTGGGGCTTTTGTGAAGAAGAAACTTGACTCCAAGGTGACCAGAGCAGCAGATGATGCATGGTGGCGGCGCTTTGAGCAAACGAAACCCGGAGAATAACGCGTCTTTGCTGTTTTTACAGGAGCTGGGAAAGTATGGCCTTTTATATTACAACGCTTTGATCATGATTTTCCCAACTTCGGCATACGCGTACTACTCAGGAGACTTGCAAATGGTGAGTTTCCCGACACTGATCAGGATAAATGATCCGGTGTGCAACAGCTGGACTGATATCCGTGTGTGTGTGTGTGTGTGTGTGTGTGTGTGTGTGTGTTTGGGGACAGGGTTGGGAGTACAACGGCTGGTCTGATCACCTGTTTGTTGTCCAGTTTGTCCTTTCCTGTGTCATGGGGTAAAGTAGATGCCCAAAATTACACGTCTTTGATAGAAAACATCTTATTTACACCTCCTCCTGTGTATTGTACAGCTTTATTTTAATGTACTCCATCATGCTGTGCACGCTGTGCAACTCCGCGCTCACCACCTCCATCATAGGCTGCATTAAGGTAAGACATTTCACCCGGCAAAGCTCTCTGGACTGGTGCGCTTTATGAAGACTGGTGTGCACAGTTACTTTTTCTGTAAACCCCCCCAACAGAATATCCTGGTAACTTACATTGGGATGGTGTTCGGCGGAGACTACATATTCACGTGGACCAACTTTATCGGTCTAAACATCAGGTACGAGTGACAATCTGAGGTCTGAAATGCAGCTTTGGCCCAGAAACCCCACAGCTTACATCATGCTGAAGGGTTCCCAGATTAAGAAGAAGCATTTTAGTTTGTGGCTGTGGAGAAATTTCCGCATGTGGAGTTTGACAGTTGTGTTTTTTACAGCATTGCTGGGAGCCTGGTGTACTCCTATATCACCTTCACACAGGAACATACAAGTAAGCACAGTTCAAGCATCTTCAGTCCAAACCTTGAATTATTATCTACTTTATATATTTCTGAGGTTTTTCTAATCATTTGAAATCCAAAGTGATGTATCCACCACTTTCTTGGCGGACCCCAGTTCCCATAATCCATTGGGCAAAATTATGCCGAAATTTGTTTCTCTCTTCCGGCTACATTAACAATAATGATGAACTAGTTCTGTTTTAAAAGGTAATACTGCTTCAGAAAAAACTTAAAAATAACATTTTCATTACTCAAACAATGGCCAAATCTCAAAGATGGATACACGGGTCACATTTTAATCCAAAGAAGACAAAACAGAGAGATTATTGTCCCGTCGTCTACTCTAACAGAAGGGTTAGATGACAGTTCAGGGCTCAAAATCGCCCTTCTAAAATATGTGTTACTGTGCCGTATTTTACACTCACTGCAGGTAAATTGTGTCATGTTTCAGTGCAAAGATCCCAAACAAAGCAGCTAATCTTCATTACAGAGAAAACAACAAAGCACCTGAACATTTAACCATCACATGAAGCCAGAAATGTTTCATTCCATCATGATTTTCTCATATGGCTGAAATAACATTTAGAAAATAAAGTGAAATAGTTCAAATTCTAACCAGTTATATAAAAACTAACATTTACTTTTGGTTTTAAAGCCTAAACCAAGAAGTAAAGATTGCTCAGTTTTATTTACACCTTTTTAAAAACATTTACAGTCATATGAGATTAGTTAGTAAAAGGGTTAAAAACCTCAATAAAATTAGGTTTACATGGATCTGTTGTAATAAAAAGACACATCATAGATAATCAGAGATGATTACTTTGGGTTATCGCAGCTAAACTGTTGCAGTAGAACACTACTTATGCATTTAGTCTTTCATTTAAATATGACACGCTATGACAACTGTGTCAAAGTTTGTGTTGAGTTTGTATTTATTGAATTTTAAGACCTGCTGAATGTTTTTTTCTGTCTAAACTAAAATGTTTTTCATTTTGCTGAACAGAAAAGGAGTAAATGATGCCGTCGCATCCCGACTAAAGACAGGTCCGCACACATCATGAGGAAATCATTTCTGCACTGTGTACTTTCTGTAGTACGCTTTGCTACAAAGTTTTTTAATCAACTTTTTTTCTATCTGTAATTAAATATATATATTTTTGTAATCTTTTAACTGATTTTAAAGATTTATATGAATTAAAATGCGTTATTTTTTTGTCTTATTGCACTGATTTGATTGTCTCATCCATTGTTTTAATAAACCTAAATGCAAATAAAAAAATGTTCCTGTCATGTATCTAGTTTTTGACATTAAATTCAAATTTATGAAATACATCCCATGTTATTTTATCCATCAATGTTTTAATATAATTACATTTTATTTATGGCGTCATCTACACAGGGGAAAAATCATTTTCAAAAGAAAAATAAAAACGAGGTGGATCAGCACTGTTGATGCTGGAATACGGCTGCTGTGCCAAAACGCTCCACTTCTCACGTCAACCAGGAGATTCACCTTAATGACGAACATTACATGTTGATACAAAGCACTCTCAACAAGTAGAGATTTTATTTTAAACCACAAGGCGAGCATTATTTACTACATCCATTTCAGAAAGCAAACAGCTCCCCCCTCAGAAAATGTCAAATAAAAGCACAGCCTACACGGAAGACCAGAAAATACCGACATGAATCGACAAAAAAAAAAAAAAAAAAAAAGTACCAACTTCTCCATGTAAGAAATCTATACAAACTTTACAAAAATCACAAACTTTCGGTCCAGTAAAAAACAAAATGTTGAGCGAAGCACCGACTATGAAAAAAATACAGATCTACATGATGAGTTTTAATACAGGACATCACTGATGTCAGCTGCTTTCCACAAACAAACCTGCAGAAGGACAGTCCCCCCCCCAGGCTTATTATAATCCAACAGGCAGAAGTAAGGGGAGTGAAAATGGATTTGTGCTGGGGGAGGGAGGGAAGGAGAGGGGGGGTGACAGACATACAATCAAAGTGCATCTCTATGGAGCTGGCGACATGTTTAGGACAACTCGCACATAATCGTTAAATCCTCGCAGCTTGAACAGCAACAAACCATCAGTCTGTTTTTCTTTTTGGTTAAAAATATAAATATCTCTGGTGTAAAAAAATATCACTGGTCATTTCTTTTAGTACAAATAGAAAAAAAAAAAAAAAAAAGGAAATTCTTGGCAAAATTGTGTCAGTCTGAAAAAAAAAAGGAACGGGAAGATGGGTAGAGGGTGCTTAGTGGGAAGTGTGGGAGCTGTGGTACTTTGGGGTGAGCGTCGCAGACATGGAGCAGCAGGAGGGGGCCAGAAAAAGCGCCTCCTGCAGTTTGGTTGGCTCCGGTCTTCAGGGTGAGACTTTCATGAGTCTCTCTTTGCTCTCGGGTCAACAGATCCATCTTCATCACCCTGTGTTCCGCTTCCCCCCTTTAGCCAGACATGTTCAGACACCTTACTGAACTGTGGATGCCTCAGTCCTCGTGTGTTCTGGATGGTTCCACCTCACTCTGGCCCAAAGGTTCTGCCTCTGTCCTGCACCTCTTGGCCGGTCTGTCGTGTGCGATTGCTGCTGCATTTTTGTGGTCTAGCGAAGGCTCCAGAGAGCCGTTCCTGTCGTGGCTGGGTGCACTGAGCTCGCCGTTGGAGTTGTCGGGAACTGGAGGAGGCGCGTCCCCCACGGGATGAGAGGGACCGTTGGTCTGAACCCCCTCTGGTTTGACTGGATTATCTGGAGGCAAATGAAAGGCTTCCACGGGGTGGCTGGAAACACCTGCACAAGAAAAACAAGTCATTTTAAGCAAACTACAGAAATACACTCACTATTATCTACTTTTTGCTCCTAAACAGCCCAAACCAATACATTTAAACAACACATGCACAACCATCTGTAGTGTTTACACAGAACAGGCTGAAAAATAAAACATCCTGTGAGCAGCAGTTGTTATAGAGGAGAATGGACAAACTGGGGAGCATAGAAAGGTACCAGAAGTCAAATAAGCACTGGTTCCAACCAGGATACACAACACATCCAACGATGAGCAACAGTAGCAGAAAAACACCGAAACTGAAAAGATTTGTGTTCAAATTGTTCTAAAAAGCTCAGACATGGGTCATGTTTACCCAGAAGGAGCCTTAGGGACCCCTGACATTTGCACGAGTTTTGGCCACGAGTTTGTCGTGGCGTTTTGGGGCTCGTTCACGAATAGTTCACGAGTGCGTGCACATCAGTGTCCGCATTGACACGAACTGGCACAATGAGTTCACATATAGGTTGCGCATAGTTTACGCACTTCCCGCATTCGCACGGAGAGTTTGAGCAATTCGGTGTTGTTCCGATTTGGGCATCGCATATGAAAAGGGGGGGCTCCCCAACCCCCAGGTCAGTGGAAGAGAGAACATGCTGAATGCCAGAGACACGCTCAGGGGAGACTTGCTGCTCCAGGGACGAGCGGGGACCGGTCGCTCTTGGCTGAGCCGGAGTGTAATTGTTGCAGAAGGCAGCAGCTTTATTAAAAACGTTTTCCTCTTACAGTTACTGTCTCTAACATGATCCGGGCGTTTCTCAGGCCTCCATCCAGTCCCAGTCGCATACGCACATAATGCTCACATATTTATACACATATTATACACATATTTATACACATATTTACACACATATTACACATATTTATACACATATTTATACACATATTTACACACATATTACACATATTTATACACATATTTATACACATATTTATACACATATTATACACATATTACACCTATTTATACACCTATTTATACACCTATTTATACACATATTATACACATATTATACAAATATTTATACACATATTACACCTATTTATACACATATTTATACACATATTATACACATATTATACACATATTACACCTATTTATACACCTATTATACACATATTATACACATATTATACACATATTTATACACATATTACACCTATTTATACACATATTTATACAAATATTATACACATATTTATACACATATTTATACACATATTATACACATATTTATACACATATTACACCTATTTATACACATATTTATACAAATATTATACACAT
>JBAMHX010000009.1:3556894-3582880 GCA_037177515.1 Pseudomugil tenellus | reverse complement strand
ACTGTGGAAAGAATGTAAATTTCCCTGAATTAGAAAGAAATATTTGAGGTGTGGGCTAACATGGAAATATAACTTGGAAATTTGGATGGATTCCATCCCAGTTCGTCCCCTTCACCCCTTTCCTTCTCTTCCCTTCTCTTCTTTCCTCCTCCATCCTGTCTGGTTTTCAGAAATATGCTTCTCGTTGTCTGTCTCATGACTTAAAACGCTCAAAGAGCTTAGTCTGCATATTTTTCATTCTCAAAAAACCACTTAAAACAAAACATAATTCCACCTTCTTTTTCTCTCTACAATGCTGGTATTTCTCAGTCACACTGAACTTTAATTAAAGTTCAAATGAAAAAAAACACATTAAAAAAGTTCCATATGTGTAACGTCATTTGGAGAAATATTGTTCTATTTTCAGTGAAGGAAAACTGGTTTTATTTTCTGTAGGATCATTTACTAGTCTCTCAGGACATCTGGACTTTTTCACTGTTATGATAACTTAATTATACATATAAATTATCTACACTTGGACAAAGTATTATAACATGCATATAAAGGTCATTTTAAGTGTAGGGATTAAAAACAGAATCATCACTGTTTCTGTGCAATCAAGTGCATTAACTGGTCTTTCAGATCTGATGACTAACAGCGAACGTTCAGAGATCAATGTGCAGTCACCTTAAACAAAACAAAACTCCTGATTTCTAATTCAAGGTTTTACATATCAGGGAGAAAAACTTGAGCAGGCTTTAAATTTGGTCAAATACAACTTCAGCCATTATTTGTAGAACCACAATGCAGAAAAGACTGAGAATATCTTCATTTCTATAAGGATGAGGGTCAGAAATATTCTATTTATTGATTATTTCAGCAGTCACGTTCAGCATTCTGGTGTGTTGACATTAGAGGTTGTAAAAACTGGTGGTCAGGGCCCCCACGGAGATCACAACATCATTTCAGTCGGTTGCCAGATAACTGTAAAATATCTAACCTGCATTTATTAAATAAATTTGTTATTTTTTTCAGAGCTGTCAAACTTTAATGCAGAGATAAATCTGTGCAATCATTTTTTACCTTCATCACCTTCATTTTTTAACACCACAAAGTTAGTGTGCATGTCATATTGGAAAACTGTATTTGGCATCAGTTGGGGGAGAGAAACTGATTTTGGACATGGATGTGCATTGTCACAGTGGTGAACCAAATATATTCAGTTGGCAGCTAAGTCACATAATGGTCCAACATCAGAACACAGGAGGGAATGAGCAACATCTGACTCTTCCATGCTGCGAACAGAGATGCGTAGATAGCCAGGTCACTGCTTTGATGACCTATAATGCATAAAGGAGAGGAACTAAGACTAAAGTATCAATAGCTGTTTTTCCACTGTAGGAACCTGATGTAGTTCCTACAACCTTTCCAGGAATAGATCCGTTCTTTTACGCATTCTGACATATAGGCACGGGGGTCTACTGCCCTCAGTTCTTATAACCATTTCAATATGTTTAATAATAGGACATGGACACAATTGGTGGATTTTTAATAACTTAAACTTATAGGTTGCCTCCTTTGTCTGCGGCGCTGCGCTCTTCTTTCTTCATCCATGAAACACAGAAGTAGAATGTCATACGCTGCTCATTTCTTTTATCCCTGACTGTCTCTGGGAGCTCTTCCAGCCTCAATGTTGCTACCTGATCTGATCGTCCATCATTAATAATCCTGTCAAGCAGACAAAGAACACAGTGGCCTCCTCACTCTCCATATTTGCTCCATAGCGGCGCTCTCTTCTCTCTTTTTTTTCAAGGGTTTTGTTTTGTTTCGAAGTGGCGCTGAGTACGCATCACACCGTAGATGATTGCATCACATCATTCCCCATCAAGGTCTATGTCTCATTCAAATGAAAAGTTCATCGGTTCTGCGAGGGAAGAAATGTTCACAGTTAACAGTTCTTAGAACATCTCTATCCGAATGTGACAAATCTTTAACACTTGTATTGACTGATACAGATACCAGTGTTGTTATCAGTATTACTGATAATTATTGAGTACTCCACCACAATTTAACGCTTGGCGTCGCAAACAGGATACGCAAATTTCCCTTTTTTATTTTAGTTTATTTTTAACTAATTAGCAACAATTGCTGCATGGTGGCACAGTGGTTAGCGCTGTAGCCTCACAGCGAGAAGGGCCCTGGTTTGAACCTAGGCTCTGGCAGTAGCCTTTCTGTGTGGAGCTTGCATGTTCTCCCCGAGTCAGCGTTACTTCTCTGCCTTCCTCCCGAAGACATGCATGTTAGATTGACAGGTTATTTTAAATTGTCCTTATTAGTAAATGTGAGTGAGCCTGATTGTTCGTCTCTCTGTGTTGCCGTGTGGACTGACAACCTGTCCAATGTGTACCTTGCCTCTCGCATGATGACTGCTGGGATAGACTCCAGCTATCCGCAACACTGAATTGGGGTTCAAAAATGGATGGATGGATGGATGGATGAATGGATGGAGACTAAATTCCAAAGTAAGTGGTTGGTATTTTTCCCATTTCACATCTGGACATTCATGGCGTACATACTCCTCACAATCTTCTGCCTCCCATCTTCGGTATCAATCTTTCTATTCCTCCTTAGTTGCTGAAAAAGTGAAGTAGTGTTGAGCTGGTGCTTCAAAATTATAATAAAAATAAATGTGAAAAACATCAACCGAACATGCATGTCTTTGGATGGACAAAAGAAGCTGGAGTGTACCCATGGTGACGCAAGGAGAACATGCAAACTCCTCACAGAGTCCAAGCCAAGGCTCAAACGAGCAACCTTCTCACTGACAGGCTGCAGTGCTGACTACCGCAACACCGTGCATCCCCTGCTGTTTCCACACTAAGAAAAATAACTAAATTGTTCTTCTTCATTGAGAGAATAGCTATTATTGGGTAAGAAATATTTAGGTTTTTTTGCCCTTCTTTTAAGATTATTTTCTCAAAGTGAGGAAGAAACTAATCTGAAAAAACGTCAACAGGTAGATTTTAAGAGCTTTTTACTACAAAACAAACAAAAAAACTACCACTTGAATAATTATCGTACACATTCTGCTCTTGCTGAGTTTATAACTCTATAAATAGGTGTTTCTGCAGTGTAAAATCAGTTTACTGCAGCGGTGAAGTATAGTTAAATGGTTTCACCTGCACGGTGAGACCTTACTGGAAATACTTTAGTATCAAATGGCTCCCAATGTTGAAGTTTGGGACGAAACAATTAGAAAAAGATTGAATAAGTACATATTTTTTGAGAAAGTTGCAGGAAAAGGCCTCTACTCTCGAAAAAGAGTGTGTCAGCACTGCTATAGTTTGCAAAGTAGCATCTCAATAAACCACAAGACCTCGTGAGTAATACCAGACCAAACTGGAGATGTTTCCTTCATAATGAACACTGACATGTTTGCTCAAAGCCACACTATTATGTTCTGAGAGTTTTTTTTTTTCATTTCTGCTTCTAGTTTAGTAGATTTTCCTCAGTCTGTTGTCAGTTTTTGCCAATTCATTATTGTTGTATTTACTGCTATCTTCTTTCTCAGTCTGTAAGTGTTTTAGCCTATTTTTTGTTTATTGTTGGGTATAAGTTTGGTTCTGGCTTCTGGGACAGGATCCAATACCCCAGTAACCCTGGGCTGGAATAAACAGGTAAAGAAAATAAATAAATAATTGGAAGTTTATTGCCATTGTAGCAAATTTGTTCTCCTCTTTCACTGTGGATCATCTAACAAACAGAAAGATTAAATTGTACAGCATTGTATAGAAGAGTAAAATGATTTAGCTATCAGAGGGACATACCTGTATGTTTTATACTCTGTATCTTTGTATTTAAAACTGTAACAAGTAATGATTTAAATCAAATCTACATGTATGAATTAATTCTGAAAAATTGGAAGTGCAATTCAGAAAATATGAAATATTTTCTGAATTATATGTCATAATCTCCTAATGGTACATTGGTTTATAGATGCCTGAAACAACCTATAGCAGAATTAGCTAATTGCAGTGACGTGTTTTTCCATCCGCAGAAAGGATCTTTAGAGAAGGATGTCCAAATCGGGTCCTGGAGGACTGCTTTCCTGCAGGCTTTGCATAGTTTCTGCTGCAGTACAACTTAATCAGATTAAGTGAACAACATGGTTCAATAGGATTTGACAGAAAAATATTGAAGAGCTACTTGGTTTGAAACAGGTGTGTTGGAGCAGGGAAACTGTGGCTCCTCAGGACTCATACCTGCTTTAGTACCCAAAGACCAGAGCTATGACAGTGGCACTGGCCTGGTCAGATTATCACAACGGTTCTTATCCACATGATGTTTGGTTCTCCACTTATCATGATCGGTTTGGGATTAGAAAACTCTTAAGGCATAAAATGTGTAGCAGATAATTTTCAGTCTAGTAGAATTCATCTGTATGAGGATTTCATATCTACCTGTACTTGTTTCAAAACTGGATGTGTGAGTCATAAATCGTACATTGCTGCCCCAGTTCCGTGCAAAAATCCCTCACAGCTGTGAAACACACTGATAATGTCATACAGAAAGTTCTAGTTATGCAGTTATGCACCACCTTCTTGGCGGACCCCCGTTCCCATAATCCATTGCGTAAAATTATGCTGAAATTTGTTTAGCTCTCCCGGCTACATTAACAATAATTATAAAGTAGTACTGTTTTAAAAAGTAATACTGCTTCAGAAAAAACAGAAAAAAAAACATTTTCATTACTCAAACAATGGCCAAATCTCAAAGATGGATACACGGGTCGCATTTTAATCAAAAGACGACAGAATGGAGAGATTAGTGTCCCATCGTCTACTCTAACAGAATGGCTAGATGACAGTTCAGGGCTCCGGTTGTTTAGCTTCATTCACCACGATCAGGATTCAGGATGTGAAAAATGTGGGTTTCTTTTGAGTCTATTATTGCTGTCGTGTCCCAGCTTCATTTTCTGGCCCCTGATATCTTTTTAAACTTCATTTAATTTGATTAGCTAGTCGATGTGACAGCTAGCTACAGCCTCCGCTGCTGCCTGCAGCGCTCAATATTTACTTTGGCAAGCTGCCAAAAAGTCTGTGTTTCTGGCAGGGATCCAATGTAAATAGGATCCTGCAGCAGATTATTTATGTTTTTATAGCCATTTTCTTTCTTTTTATTACGCTGTTTGTCTGTGTTTATTTACTTCACTTGTTCTTTCACTGTGCTATACTTCTCTCCCCACAGTTCTCATCCTGTCTCCTACAGCTGTTTTCTCAAAGTCACAAAACAACACATTTCACTTTTAAGTCCGCCCTATGGTCATCAAAATACGGTATGAAATCAAAGATACTTCATGAACTAACCTGCACTAATAATCAGAGTACTTACAGGCTCTTTGTGCTGCAGGTGGAAGCAGGTATCATGCTAACTAGTTAGCCTTTGCCTCTAATTTGCCCCTGATAGTTCGTAGCCCAGATATAATTCTCAATCTGGATGCAGTTCTGTCAGTTTATGATCAACAAAATAATAAGAGCAGAAGAAGATCCTCTTGGCGGGTGTTTTAACTTCAGCGCTGCGACTCGTTGTGAAATCACCTCCTCTCTCTGCATCATCTTGCGAGTGACTTTATGGTCGTAACATGCCCCATTCATAAAGTCTGGAAATTTCTTAGAGTTTTGTATGTATCCAACAACAGCACAGGTCGTCCCAGAAGACATTTTCGTGAATATATCATATTCAATCCCTTCCGGAAAAGATGAACCGAACAGGGGAGAAAAGATGTCTTGGCGGCCTCCAGTATTTTGCTCGGAAAGTGGTGGATAAGAGTTGTCTTTATTAAATTACATTGGGACTACAAGGAAGTGGAATAAACTGTGTTTGTAAAAGTCCCAAACTGGTTCCATACAAACGAAAGTGAACTGAATTAAACTTAAAGGTGGGTCAGCAATAACCTGAATTAGAATTATTTTTAAATCTATTCTCAAAACACAGTTTCCATTTAGCTTTGAACTCCTACCAAGACGATGAACTGACTTGCTTGTTATTGTTTCTCTAATGTCTGTTATTTGTGGCTTTTTTCATGCAGGACATTTTTGACAGATGTTTTTTTTTTGTTTATAGTATATTATAAATTAAGCTAAATTTGTTTAGGTAATTAATTATTTTTAACTCACAGCTTCTGAGCTTTGCCTTCTTTTAAAAAAATAAATGATGACACTGCACTGTTTTTATTAATTTGAAGCTGGATTTAACTTTATTTTGGGACCAGATAAGGATCAAATGATTTTCTATTTATATGCTGATGTAAACGTTTGTATTCTTTTTCACGGAATTGTATTTATTAACAAAACATGAATTTATGTAGACATGAATAGCAAATAAACACATAAAATGATAGCTTGCACCACATCTTTATCTTGATGGGGTAAAGTCGCATCTAATATTGTTGGTGGTGGCAGTGAAGTTATTTTAGTTTGCAGCACTTCCTCTTTATTCTCTAGGGGACAAATGAATAAACTCAAACAGTTTACATTAAATATTTGGAGTTATTTTCAATTGTCCTCTACCGTCACACTTGCATGGTGATAAAAAGCAGTAGTTCTCAAACTGGGGGTCAGCATCTCCATACCGATCATAAGATGGGGGTCACCAAACAATTGTGTAAAATATATAGTCCACATTTACCAAATAAATTTGGGATTTTTATCAGGACTGTCAACATTAAATCAGTAATGCAGAGATAAATCTGTGGCACCTTCATATAAAAAATATTAACACATAAACATCAAAAATACCATATTTTAAAAAATGAATGTGGCATTATCTTATCGACAGAAGCTTTTCGGGGACATGTAGGCACTTTGTCACCACAGTGAACCAAATCCACCTAAATTTATGTAATTTTTTCTATCTATAAAGATTCAGACTGTTTTCCGGCCCAACATTTAGAAGATGCTGAAAGACAAGCCATCTGATATATCATATAATCACTTACTCTGTTGGTGGTAGGTATTGGTCACGAACACCAATGTCAGTTATTTGAGCGTCAAAAGCACTGGTTTAAAGAGTCCTGTACTGTTGTGGATCTACCATCAACCACTGACTGCCGGCATATAAACCAACAATTGAACATGTGTCTTAAATCAACCCTGGCCTCCATAGCTGCCCCTTGACCAGTCAGATTTTTGCAGCCGTTTCAGTCTATGGGTCTGATCATCATGCGGACAGACTTCATGGAGTAGAAGCCTCCGCCGTAGTCGGCCCAGAAGATGCCATCTTGGAATTTGCTGCGGTAAACGCCACCGGTGTACCAGACACCATTCAGATTGGTTTGGCCACAAGCATTGTACCACCAGCCTCCTTTCTGGAAATGAGCACAATTCCCTGTGTTTGGAAGACAGAAGGAACATTAGTTCAGACAGCATGCGTCAGGAAGATGTACAACACTTAGTCCCGCTGCACATTTTGTAGCTGGGAACATAATGCATAAACAAAGTAATAATGACAGAATTGTTGCTTAAATGCTTTCTGAAACAGTCAGATATATAAATTTTAAAGAGTCGTAAACAAGTCATTTACAACTTGCACATGTTTTCTAATGGAAGTCTTAATCTTTACCCTGTGAGCTTTAACATCATCACAGTGATAAATGGGAAAAGTGGCAGTGGTCATGCATGCAAGGGAGTGATCATGATTTGTTTACTAAAGGAAGTGAAGTCATTGCTGGAGGCCTTGTGGGATTTAGGGCTGCATGAGACTAACCAGCCAGGACACTTCAGCACACTGCATGCAGGGTTTAAAATCCACAAGATAGAGAAAACAAGACATCTCTGCTATGATTCAAGTTCAGTGTTAATAAAATGTGCCCAATGACCTGCTGGTCTTCAATTGTTCCCAGCAACAATTTCCAGGTTACAAAGAGTCTGCTTTTTATGTAATGCTACCTGGTTTTCCAAAGTTGCAGAGATTTCTCTGGATTTCCTGAACTCCTTTAGAAGAATAAGCAATAAGAGTCATGTGAAAAGAAAGCCACTAACTTTACTTTCTAATAAGGTTTCACATGTCAAGACAAAGTAACAAAGCCTACCTGGCCCTTACAAGGTCCTAAAATGACTGAAAAACAACCTCAGATAGGTCCAACTTTATTTGTCAGCACTTTAAAAACCAGAAGACCAAATGTTGCACAAAATTGGAATTTTAGAAGTAACACTACTTCAACCCACTAAACTAAAATATGCATGGCAGGGGTCCCTTAGGAGCAGGATGGAGAAACGCTGACATTTTTGACAGTTTTACTGATTTAACCAAAACTAAACCCAAATATAGAAGCTTTGTAGGAGAAACTAAATCTACTTTTACTGCTCGCATAAGAACCTAGCGAGTAAGTAACAGCCAGATCCTGCAGATCAAATGTACTTGGTTAATCAATTAAACGCATCTAAAAGACAGAGGTTTTGGCAGTTTTGCTCCATCATTGTGTTAACACCATGCTTTTCCCATAAAAACTTCTATAATTCTACAGCAATGTTTCCCAAATCTGACCCTTAGTGCTGAAGAACCACTTTTCCACAGTGTGTAACGCTTATAAAAAGGAAAAAAAAAAAACAAACTACTTTTTAGATGTTTCATGTTGTTGTTAGCATGTTAGCACGATAAAGTTAGATCTAAACTACTGGTGTCCAGGTCCCGCCCTCTAGATCTACTGTAATGCAACTTTTAGATGCATCCATTCTTCAACAGTTCTATCAAATACATGGTGTGTTGGAGAAGGCATGAGTCTAAAAGTTGCAGTACAGAAGATCTCAGGGACTTGAGCGCACTTAATTCCTAATCTAAACAATTCACCAAACCTCTGGACACCTTGTAGACATTAACCCCTTCAGACCCTGCATCCATTTGAATGGACATGACATATTTGTTGCTCTAAACCGATGTTTCTATGTTAGAGATTTGCCCAGCAGAAAAAAATTGCAGATCTGAAGGGGATAAATACACCATGAACTCCTCTGTACACCAACATACTCTTGATCAGGGATCCTCAGTTCTGGTCCTGGTGGCCCAGTGTCCTGCAGGTTTAAAAAGCTTCCCTGCTGCAACACATCTGATTCAGATTCAAATTTGTGCGGGTGTCATTTTCAGCTAATTACCAGTCAAACTGAGTCAGATGTGTTGCAGCAGGACAACTTCTGGAACCTGCAGGACACCAGTTCAAACAACAAATAATGATCCCAAACACAGCAGCATATCTACAATGACCGAATAAAAAATCAAAGTCCACAGATGGTCCAGTCTAGGTTCAGACCTCTACATGATTAGATGAAGTGGTGGAAATTTCCGAGATCTCCGCATACATAAGAGAAAAGAGGAGTGCTTGAATATTCCTCCACAACAAAGTGGGAAACTGAAGTTACTGACAACATTATTGAATCAAAAAGTCATATTAAAAGTATTTTTGGCAGCATATCACCCTTCGTTACTACCAGACAGTGATAAAGTGTATTCTTACATCGCTGGTGATCTTTTAGTAATAAAGACATTATATTATATATTATTTATATATTATATATGTTGTTCATCCTATTTTGAGATCTACATTGGAAGAAAATATTGTTTCTTTTTAATGATATAATAATCTGATGTTTTTTTTATTTACTTCAGTGAAGTTGACAGACAGACAAAACAGACATGTGAACAACAACAACAAAAACTGGTGATTCTGCGTGTATGTTGGGTATGTGTGTGAATGTGTGGGTATATGTGGGTATATGTGTGTCTTTTCAAATAATCTAAGGGTAAAGACAAAAAAATGATCAAAGGGGCCTACGTAATATGAGGAGGGAAGGGTACATGAATGAAAATATTCATGACAATAATAATAACAATAATAATAGCAATAATAATAATGCTAACAATAATAGATTACCGAAATAATATGAAGTGATAATGGAGGAGGAGGGGCAGAAAGAGGCAGAAGTCCTAAAATTTATTTATTTTTATTCTTTCTTCCCCCCTTTAAACAGAAGGCCATAGCAGCCTGCAGCAATCACCACCCATAATAATCAAATTAAGTGTAATTTAGTAGTAAATCTGTTCATCTTTACTTTTGAAGACACTTTGAAGTAGCTTTGGGATATGTTGGTGCTGCATAAGTGCAGCATTTCCTCTGCTGTAAATGTGGCGTCAAATTCGGAAAGAAAAATGTATTTTTAAGAAAGACTCCAACTTTATTTACCTGTGAAGGCATCTTTGTCTCGATCCAGAGTGGTGAACTGTTTGCCGTTGTGGCTGCTGAGGGAATCCCCAGCATTGCCCTGGTAGGTGCCCAACCGCAAGCGGTAGCCCTCGCTCTCTGGCTCCAGGTGGAAGCTGCTGTACTGAGCGTACACCTTCTTGTCATTCCAGTCCTCTAGCTCCACAAGCAGCTTATAGTCGCCCTGCCTCCCTAACTTGTAGATGCCCTCCAGACCGAGCCAGTATTCCCCGTCTATGTTGCCAAAGCCGCTCTGGATCAAAGTAAAATTAAAGGGAAGATCACAGAAAATAAGGAGTTTAGAAATGCGAGAATTATTTTGGAACTTGAAACCTCTTGTGGAAGGAGGAGTGGGACTGTTAGTAGAACAAATTAGAAATTTCTTTATGATGATGTTCTGTAATTTAGACTTCAAAAGCAAGAAGAAAGCACTGTGATAAGAGGCCCACTCTGTCTATGTAAGCCATAAGAAAGCCATGTTTTAGACGCATTGGTGAAAAAATGAGCATCTATCCACAGATCTCTTGAATCATAGCTAATGCTAAAACTGGCTGGGGTTCTTGTGTTGAATAATCACGAGCCATCTATAGCACGTCTGGGCACGAGCTCCCAGAACACTTTACATGATAGAAGAGGTTGAGGCCTGTTATTGTGGATTAGTGAAGTGAGCCAACAGATGATGAATGATGTAGGGTTTTAGTTTGGGGGCTTCGCTGTGGTTCCATTCATGTGTGTGTGAGAGCATAGAGGCAAATCAGTGTTGAAGAGAACCATTTAGCTTCCAGTTACGCGTGCACAAGGTTGGCTGAACTGAATGGAACACTGGATTGCAGCAGATGCCGGCAGTTATTTTCTCCATCTCAATCTCACGGGGATTTCATGAGAGAGAGAAAGAGCTCTATATGGTGAGGCATAGCGAGCCGACCAAACATCCATCTAGGAAGGAACCACAGTAGAAGTGGTTTTGGAAAGAAACCCTTGCAGATTGAGATGTGGAACATACCTTCATTGTTGGGCATCTAAAGTTTCATAGTGGGTATCTTAAGCAAAATGACTTGGATGAATATGACTGCTGACAGGGCGTTATATTTTACAGTAAGTAAAATCACAAGAATTCAGGCTGAGGAAATGATCTCAAAGACCCCAGATGATTCATTTTGGTGGTTCAAATAACAGCATTGCTGTCCATGAATGTGCCAGGACTTCAAAAGCTTCAACCCGAGAGGAAAAGATGAGAAAAGTAGACAGGTAGGACGGAAGAAATGAGATTGTCACCTTGTAGTTATCCCAGTTCCTAAAGAAGTTAATTGATCCGTCTTTTCTGCGCTGGATGACGCTCCAACCCCCGTTGTCTATGTCCTGTTCACACCAGACCTGCATAGGCCTTTCTGCTTCATCTGGTTTGATTACATACATCCCACTGGTGCTGTGGCCGGCTTCATGGGCCTCCAGACAGTCCCTGAATGGGCCTGAATGGGAAAAAAGTGGACATTCAGTTAATATGGGGTCTAGCTACATAGTTTTATTGTTGTTGCGGTTGCTTAAGATGGTTTTTAATTGATTAAAAGCAACCAGGGGTTACTGAGCAGACGTCTTGCTCAGGGCTGTTTGAAGTGTTCAGATTCAGAGGAAAATAGTTGCAACGCTTCCTTCTTTAACTTGTGAGGCACTGGCTTGTTCCTTATGAAAGAAATGAGATAAATCTGTCAGAAAACTCCTTGCAACACTGAAAATGATGCTTCAGTATGTTTATTCATTTGCATTCACTGTAGATAAATATGATGCTACTTTCATGTGAGGAGTTTTTAGTTTTCTGAGGTTTTAATTTTATGCCTTGATAATTCATTATTATTTTTTTTGTCTGTTTGATAAGGGTGGTACCATGACCACATGGATTACATGAAGTAGTCTGTCTACAACACTTGAAATCAATCAACATATGTAGTTTCACTACCACGGGACTTGCATCACAACTTAATCTATTAAAAATATGGTCACATGCTTTTTTAAAGCATAATGAATTATTTTTTACATCTTTTAAATTTCATCTACAACCTATACTTATATAAATGAGGTTTTCCAACAGGAAGACCTCTGGAAAAGAGTGGTAGCCTGTTTGCCTGAAACCAAAGCTGGAAAACAAAGATCAATAGTGAATGATTGGCGTAAATACTTGTAAAAGGTGCAAAGTAGCAGCTTAGCAAAAAGAAAAAATGTATTGGATGTTTGAAGATTAACCAAATTCAATGTTTTAGGAAATGTAAGCTAGGCTAATTAGCTTTGAACTATAATTAATTTGCCTGTAGTTATTTTTCTCTCATAAAGTTATTTTATTTCTTTAAAATCACAAAAAAAGTAAATTCAATTATATAGCATCGAAACTAAATGAAAACCAGAAACTATTGAAAAAGTAATCAAATTAGTATATCTTTGTCCAACTAGCTTCCTCAAGCTAGGCTGCTGTGACTTAGATTCCCTACCTGAATCACAGAAAGTAAAAGTTTGTGATAAACACAAGAATTTGTTTTTTATATGATTTTTTTACATCACAACTTTTCACATGATGTATTTGTTTATTAAACACATTTTATTTGTTAAGTTCAGAGGGAAGGGTTAAATTTGTTCACCAGTCAGGACATCTCTTAATGCAGTGATAGTGTGTTCCTGTGTTGTTCTGGTGCTCATCAAAGCCAAGCAAACAAAAATTGTCATAAAAAAGTTTGTGCAATAATTTCACTTTTTGTCTTGAAACTGTGCTGAATCACTGCAGTTTAATTCTTTGAACTTTTATTTTAAAAAATGCACCTTTTCACAGTCTATAAAACAGACAGATTGTACTGTGAAGCACATTAAATGGTCAACAAGAGCAGAATAGTAGAATATAAATGCAGCTCTGTTGCTAAACATGTATTTGCTGTAGATCTGCAAAGTTACACTTGTTTACCACTAACTTTGAAAAAAAAGGCCACTTAAGTCTCTTTAACAAGAAATGTTTCTTCCTGCTTTTAGGTCAAATAGTAAATCTAGATGTGATGTTAATGTTGGAAGTTTTTCAAGGAAATTTGACCCGTTCATGACATGATTTCTTTAATAGCCCATGTGTGTTTATTTAAAGGGTGAGTAACTTTGTTCATGCTTGTTACATAATGACATAAATATTAATGTAAAAAAAAAACAAATAGACTGTTCTTTTAAATATCAGAAGTAGTTCTTACTTGTGGTGGGTCCGCTACCAATCATTCCAGCCTGGATTTTGTCCACATACTATGTAATGGAACAAACTTGCAAAGGATCATTTTCATGCATAGCTGCACAGAAATCCTTCAGACTTTATTTTTCTTTGGTAATAGCAACTACACGCATCAGGAAATGGTGTTGATGAGCAAAATCAAGCTGGTCAGGTTCTCTTGCTTTGCTGTAAGTCCCCATCTCAGCTTAAACATTACAACATTTTTATTTCCATCCTGGTTTGTGTTCTTTCTACTGAGCCTGGAGCAGAATACCAGCTGATTTAGCTCTTTAACCTTTGAAATGAGCCCACTGGCCCGTTTGCAGCTGTATTTAAAGTCAGGGATTATCATGCTGTTGTGGTTGGCGTGCAAAGCTATAACTACTTCCCATTTCACCATGACTGTTCAGGATTTTCATCACTAAGTTGAGGAATAAATGAATGGAAATTTGCAAACAGATGGATGAATGGATCTGGATCTAACTCACCTTCTGCACTGAAGTTTCTTTCAAAAGATTTCTGGACTTCAAGGGTGGCGCTTGTAGGAGGTGGCCCAGAGCCTCTTTTCCGGGCAAACTCACGAGTGTGTTCACTCTGGATCTCATTGGTGAAACGTGGCACACTAACTGGAATATTTTCAGGAACCACCTGCACAAGTGGAGGTCCCAGGGGTGGTTGCTCATGTCTACGACTGTGGAGCTGCATGCAGCGCTCCTCCAGAGCGCCAATCAGCACTGATTGATTGTTTACTACTGCAGACAGGGCTGCATATTTGGTTTCCAGTTCCCTATACCGCGAGGCCAGGCGCAATGACTCAGTGGTGGCATTCAAGATGCGTGTCTCCAGCTGAGCCAGCTCCAGAGAATTATCTCTCTTTCTAATGATCTCATGCAGGAGCTGCATGTAAAGCTGAGTCACTCTGGAGTTCATGTTTCTGCTTTCTTTCCTCAACAACTTCATCTCGTTCACTAAGTTACCATCCACGTCCACCACCAACTTCAGTGTTTCCATCTCTCTGCGCTGCTTTGACAGAAGGTCGCGTACTGAGGCCACATCCAGGCGCGTCACCCTGTCCTTGTCTGTTGAATAGCCTCGTGCAGCACAGATGGGGCCTGTGATCTTTTGCTCGGGGACCAGGAAGGTGTAGGAGCACTTCTTGTTTTCCTCATTGGCCTCTGGAGCCCTTCGTAACCGGGAGAGGATGGGGTTCCTGGTGAAGCCTTGACTGCTGCTCCAGAGAGATAGACCAAACAAAATGAAAAGGCTCCACATATCAGATCCCATGATTCCTCCTCTTACAATCTTCAAACAAGCAAGAGATCTACAAAAAAGAAAACCACATGGAGGTATTAATTTAACCTTTTCAATCAAAACACAGACACCATAAAAGTTCTGGCACATTGGCAGACTCACTTCTCCTTCTTTCCAAAGCCAGATGATATGATAACATATAGTTTTAATTGTAACCATACTTTATAAATGCTAAGACAGTCCAGTTGTTCCAAAGAGCTGTACCGCTTTAGTGAAGTCTACGTCTAATGAATTGCCATAAAAATATAAATTTGTGTGATTTGTGCAAAATAGTATTGGCTATAAACATATTTAAATGGTTCCAACTAAACTACACAGGCATATTGGGAACATTTGACTCATGATGGATCTGTCATACATTTAGCCTGTGTCCGAATGTGCCCTACCCTATGCCCTACATGGTGCCCTGTATAGGCCTCACGCCATTTTGTAGGGGTGTCCAAATGTACTTTGGGAAAAAAGTAGTGCACTCAAAATTATCCACAATGAATCTTGAAAAGTAGTTAGCATCAATGGTCAGTAGACAGGTCAATATAGACCACAATGCATTGAGGGCCGGAGCTTAAAATGGTGGAAATGGTATGAACATCAAAAACATTTAACAAAAAAACTATAAAGCATCATTTTGATCCCTTTTCTACTGAATAAATTTGATACAAAGCAATAATAAAATGTAATTAAAGTAAATAAGACATTTTCACACGAAATTAGATTGGATTTTAAAGGTAGTCAAGTCTGTTGTGGTTGCCATAGATACAGCAAGTAGTTACGTGATGCGCGAGAGAGGAAAACGTAGAGAGCTTCGTGCCTGAATCACATTGAAATTGAGGGAACTATATAGTGTGCTATGTAGTGCAGCCCTAAGTGGTGAATGAGGGGTTAGGGCATAGGGTGCACATTCGGACACAGCCTTAGTGGTACACGATCTGCGTCCACTTTTCCAATTAAAGTCACTGCAAGTTTAAAGAACATTTGCATTTGTGGTCTGATGGGATTGGTCCATGACAATAACCACCATCAGTAAGGCATCAGAGGTCAATGGATACTTTTATCAGCAGGAAATGTACCAAAATGGTTTGCTATGACCTTCACTGTTTTCTTACCTATAAATCAAATCAAACAGCTGTATGATATTTAGGTTGAAATTATGAAGGTCAGGAAATATTTGGAATATTTCTTTATCCCAAAAGAGCTTGAATAATCAATACTAAGCTGCACTGAAGCTAAATGAGAGTTTAGCTAATTGTTGACATATTGCTTTTGTCGCCTATCTTGTATTTTATTCTATTTTAAGTCTACCTAAATGTGTTATTAGAAAACTACAGTTTGCAGATTTTTTTTTATTATTATTTTCTCCTCTAATCTGGTTGAATCCATTTAAGTCACATGGGCTGCAAGATTCCCTCTGAGAGCATCTGTTAGGACGATAAAGGAAAGAGCTGCTAGCAAAAACCAAACACAAGACTCCTGCTTAATTATGAAGTAAGTGAGCATTATGATGTAAAGTGAAAAGAAGCAGACCTTGACACATGTACAGCTTTTTCGCATGTCAAGTCCTGCAGACAGCCCAGCCCTTGGCAGGAGTCACCTTCTGCCACGATTGTGGTGAAATAACACCCAAATGCCGCAAATGTGTTATCTTAAGTCATATTTTCAATACATTCCTCGATGGGTTCTTTTTCATTATGTCCCTCACCACATCTGTATCAGGTGACCCAGGCTGTGCAAGTGTTGAGATCTGTTTTTAATATTTCTGTAGACCTCATGGCTCAGACTTTCCAGTCTCACAGATAATTGAGTTGATGTGGTGTGGAATGGCCCTGAAGATGTCATTTAGATATCTAGTTGAAGTTTTAAATGGACACCAGTGCTGCATTTCTACTGGCAAAAACCGACAGAAGATTAGCAAGAAGATATGAAACAAGATGTTTTTGAAAACTGCTTTTGTCTTGTTGGGAATGTTAACTCCCAGTAATCTGAAACAGTTGTGTGTGTTGTTTGTTTATACTCTACGAATGGCTTTAAGGAAAGACGCCATATGTAAGTGTTTCCACTTTGGCGAAAACGTCGCTATCAAATGTACGATTTTAAAACTCACAAATCTCCACGACTAGAAAGGAAGGGAGGTTTGATGGAGAAGTTCAGTGCTGGGTGTGAGATGTGAGGCTGAGGCTAGCATACATTTACCAGTGGCACAGCACTATTCCTATTCCTTACATGGGTTTAGACAAACAAATTATTTGAACAGGAAAAGTATCGCGGTTTGAGTTAAAATGGTTTGCTTTTAATATGGAAATTTTTTACAATCAACTCACATTTACAGGCTGTTGTGGCTACATGTTAACACAACACTTGACCACTTCCTGGTTTCTGGCTTTCCCATTGCTTGGCAGAGTTGGAAGTTAACTTCAAAATGGATGATGATTTAGGGATCATACAAGGTGATTATCATCATGGACTCTTCACATGAGGTTGTAAATTGTTTAAACAGAAATATAATCTATCTCTGCCACCATGCATTCATGGACCACTTGAATAATGACTACTTGCTTGAACAGTTGATTGATGTGTGTTAGAGCGCTATCACTGCTTACAGCTGTGTACTTCATGCTGGCACCACCGTGACAGAGCCCTCTCAGCTCTACCTTTTAATCCATTTTGGGATTTTCCGATAATGACGAAACACCAAGATGGCGACGGTCCAGTATTTATACAGTCACTGGTTCCACCACATCCCAAAGATGCTCTGTAGGATGTAGATCTGGTGACTGTGGAGACCATTAGAGTTCAATGAACTCATCGTCATTATGAAGATGATGTGATCTTTGTTACATGATACTTTATCCTGATGGAAGTATCCATCTGAAGATGCTACACTGTGTTCATAAAGGGATGGACATGATCAACAGAAATACTCAGGTAGGCTTTGTGTAGAAATGATGGTCTGTTAGTACTAAGGTGCACAAAGTTTTCCACAAACCCCCCACATACACACCATTATACCACCAGCAGTCTGAACTGTTGATATGAGGTAGGATGGATCAATGGTTTCATGTTGCTTACCTCAAATTTTGATCCGATTAAACTGAAATGGAAACAAATCAGACGAGGAAACATTTTTCCATCTACGATTGTGCAGTTTGGGTGAGTCTGTGTGAACTGTAGCCTCAGTTTCCTGTTTTCAGCTGACAGGAGTGACACCTGGTGTGCTGCTCTGCTGCTGTAGCCCATCTGCTTCAAGGTTCGATACAGAGATGGTATTCTGCATGCTGTAGTTGTATCCAGTGGTTATTTAGACTCCTGTTAGCTTTATTATTACCAACTAGCTACCCTGCTCATTTTTTCTGACATCAGCAAGGTGTTTTGATCCAGACAAGTGACGCTCGCTGGATATTTAAACTTTTCCTGTAAACCCAGAGATGGTTGTGCGTTATTAACACTTTTAGAAAGTGTCAAACCCAGTTGTATCGACAACAAGTCACTTAAATCCTCTTTCTTCCTCATTCGGATGCTCAGTTTGAACTTTAGCAACATGTTTTGATAATGCACACATAATGAGTAGACTAACTATTTGCGTTAGCAAGCGATTGAGTAATGATAAAGTTGTCAATGAGCAAACATGGCACATAAACTTGTTTGCGACAATATTCTTGAAAATTGTTTTGGACTAAACAACTACATTATCCAGCACACATGCACCATGACAACTCACGACAAAAACTGGCTTTAAAAAACAAGAAAAAACTACAAAAATTAGGTTAATTTTTCTTGAAAAAAGATCAAATTTCTTGTTCGGTTGGCAGATATTTTATCTTATTTCAAGGAACATTAACCTTGTAAAGAATTCCTAAAACAAGTAAAAAAAAATCCTTTAAAAAACTACGAAGAATAATTATCTTACATTTAAAAAAAAAGCATATGCATCCTTGTTTTATCTTACTTAGATTTTAGTTTTTGCAGTGCAGACTAAGACCCCCCAAAGATGACTGTTACATAATTGCCAAAACTGATGAGAATTAATTAGATATTTGATGTCTTGCAGGCAGATGGATGGTTCTGTTTGCAGATTGTTATCCGAAATCTTCCGCTTAATGGCAATACATTACAATCTAAACACGTAATGTATCATTTAAAATCTTCTTTTCTTCCCAAAATTCAAATGTTACTGAAATACAGAAGAAAGTGGTTCATTTATTTTCATTTGGTGTTGAATGAGAGACATGAGAGTGTTTAAGAACCAGCAAGAGGAGCAGAGATCCCTGGTTTATGAGTAATGTTTTCAGGAGGCTATTTTAGGAAAGAAAGCCTGTGTTTTGAGCTTATGTGTTTTGACAGCACAAAGAACGAAGCGAGGTAGGGTGCATGCAAATGAAAAATCCCTCCTTCTATACTCAAAAGCAACACTTGGCCCTTTAGCTGGAGTGGTGAGCCAGCTTCGGGCTGATTTTGGCATCTGGGCCAAATTCAACCCGAAGACAGTGTTGGATGTGACCAAGGAGGTTTAGCAACCTTCATCTAACACTTCTGACAGGCACATGGTGTGACACACTTCACACTGATGCGCTTTCAGACAAATCCACTAAGGATTTTCCCAGAATGCCAAGTGAGCAGAATCAAACCATTTCAAGTCAGAGACAGCTGGAGCTTTAAATCAATTCTGTGGTTTCATCTTGACATTTAGTTGCACCAAGGAGTCCTGTCCACAGTTAATGGAACATATCCCAGTGGATTAGCTTAACCCTAACTTGCTGCAGAAGCAGAATAGGACCCTTGTATCGTTTGTCAAAGAAAAAAAAAGAAAAACATGCCTCAAGAGTTTTTTTTTGTTTCCATTTAGTTCAGTGATTGATAGAAAGCATCTGAGGAAACAAACATTTATAATAACTGTTTTTCAGTGGCACAAGTTTGTCCTGAATAGTTTTTTCTGTATGAAATGAGCAGTACTTTGTTTTAATGATAAGTCCAAACAATATATGAGAGCAAAGGAAAAGATACTTAAAAGAAAAAAGGGTCATGTGTCGAAGCTCAGTAACACCTCAGCAGTGTCAGTCAGATATTAATAGACATAAAACTCTTTCGTCCCACTTTTCTGTAATCACAGGGCATCCCTTCCTCCAGTAGCTCAGTCTCAGCAACTGGAAAGACTGCATGACTCCAGCCTCACAATATGAATCTCACAGACCTTGACAGGAGTGACAGTGTTTACATAGAGGCTCCTCAGCCAGGCCTGTAAATCTCATTATTCACTGTTATTACCACCAGGTTTCTCTCCATCATTCTCACCATGCTGGTCTTTATCAAGTCAGATACATAATGGATATTTTCTGAGGAGTTATTAATAAGTAATCTCTTTTTTCTCAGAGCCAGCAGCACATTCTTTTATGTTCATTCAACCTTTACAACCAGACAGGTCAACCTTTGTGGTGGCTGGTTTTCCCAGCCTACACTGCCTCAGACTCAACTCAAGGGTCCCTTTCACATTAAACGACTAATCACTTATCCCAAAATGCACAATAAATAGAATAAATTTAGGTTTGGCACTCATGTTTTCTGATTAAGCCTGTGTTACAGTCCATTTACTGACCTTTATAAAGAGAGAATATCATCAGTATGTTTACATTAGACAAAACCTCATATTAGAAAAATGTATGAACAGCTCTAGATGTCCTGTTTGGAAAATTCTGAGTTATATCTCACCATAAAGTGAAAAACATGAAATATACTGTCATTTTGACCATTTTAGAGGAATTATTTACATCTTCTCTGAAAGTAAAAGTACTACTTTTGGAGGATAAAAGCACAAAGTTATGGACTAAACGTTTTATTTAACATACAGATGTAATGAATTAAAAGTACAATAACATGGAATGGAGGTGGCTTGGAAAGAAATGCGTCTGCTGGAAAGAAAAGCTAATCAAAGATTTAACTAGAAGCAGAAATCTCACCTGTGTCAGTGAGTCCAGCCAGGCAGTTTGATTGTTGTCTCAGTGTCGTTTCCCACACAGGTTCATGCCCTCCATGCTCATGCACTCACTCTGTCTTCCTCTAACTTTAGTCTCATTGAGAGTGAAGGGCTCAAAGCTGCAGCTCCAGCAAACACAGACCACTTGCAGAGGGCTGTGGAGGGTGGTCCACGTAGAAGGAGGGAGGCCGATGGTGTGAGTTTCCCTTTTGCTCCTGCAGAAGCAAAACTTGGCCCTGCCTCCCTCCTCTGATGTCATGTAGAGTTGAGGAGGAGAAGATGGAAGAGTTCACTACAAATGAAAAAGTGTTGAATCTTGCTGAGAAGCCCTGTGTGGAACAAACTAGCCAGCAACTAAAATGAATCAATCCCCCTTATAAATTTATTTTTCATTAGGTCTAATTTAGTGACTGGTTGATTTGGTGAATCGTGCAGCTTTTCCATAGCAGCCTGTTTTGCATGAGAGCGCCTCTCTTGTGTTTACTCCACATAAGGGATGCGTGTGTCTCATGACAATTCAAATGCTGTTGGCAGCTGTGTTTATTTGGTTTCGAGGACAATATGCACGGGGGGCTTTGCTGACAATAAGAACGCCCCTCAGCTAGATGTTTTGGACTGAAGAGGAAGCACAGACTTTGAAGCTTGGGGAAGATTCTCTGTGTGGGGAGACATACTTCTGCATGTGGGAGGATAGTTTGCTTATGAGCATCAACACAAAACGCTGGATTTGACTGTGTGGGTTCTCGTGTTTGATGCATACATGCAAGAGGGGAATTGTGTCTGTAATGGTCAGTTATGCAGGATACAGAATTTAAATGACAAATAAAGGAACAAAAGATGAAAAAAATTATATCTAATAAGTGTTTAGAAAAAAATTCTGCTGTTTAAGTGGCTCACAATAAAAATAATCCTTAATTATCTTTATAAGTGGTGAAATATGTTGTATTTATTTGATTATCTATTTTATCCTAATTTAATTTTAGTAAACAAATGTACATTTCCAGGATGTTCAGCTCAAGTTTGGATCAGTGAAGTGGTTCTTTTTGCTTTTATAACACTCATCTATAATAAGTCGTATTTATCTATTTGTGAATTCAGTCATCAGAATTTTGCATTTTGTTTATTACAAGGAAAAACAGAAGTGTTCACATTAGTATAGAATGAAACTTTATCTCTTTCTGTGAGCCCCTCCTTGTGGCAAAACCACTTTACTACCTAATTTCACCTTTTCTGTTGAGATCATTTCAGACGGGCTTCAGTGTTTATGACTTTATGTGTCATGGAGATGTCAGTGTTTCAGCAATAAGCTTTCTGGGATTAATCTTTTTGATTTTATGTTTGTCAAACTGTGTTATCTTTAGCATTATTGTTGCTGCAACAAGAAATATTAACAGACTACTACATCTGTCTTTGTGACAGATTTACAAGTGCCATTGTTGCCAGATCAAATGACAGGAACGGATAACCAGGTTGATGGATACAAGCCCCATTAAGTGGTTTAACAACAAGATGAAAAAATATCCGTTTTCTGGATAAACATTTAAAAGAACCTGAAACTTAAGTATTTTCTTCTTCTTCTATTTTTTTTAGTTTGGACCAGAATTTAGTAACTAACACCATTAATCAAATAAAATTATTTAATCTTCACTTGCAGCACTTTTCTTCCTATCAAATATGTCCTGATGAGGACAACCTTTATAATAATAACCAATAAAAACTTCATTCATATCTAAACATTTAATTATTTATTCTTGTTATTGTGATGAAACATAGCCCTGGCACAGAGTTTGGGGCACATTATGTCATAATATTAATATTTAGGTGACTTAAACCCAATGAATCAAATCATAAATATGAATGAACAGGAGACTTTTGACTGACAGACCATAGACGTATATAGACGTATATAATGTATGAGACAGACTGTCAACGGTCGTTGGTGACGTCACGCCAACTGGCCAATAGCATGCCTCACAGTGACAGTTGCAACTCACGAGCCTATCAAAACACAGGACGTTTACAGATATGGCGAATCAAGCTAACTTCAGCAGGAATAGTCTTATTATTTTCCGTCCACTTACATCCAGCAAATTAATATAAAAATCTCCCAAACATGAAGTCTCTGTGTGTAAAAAGTTACTGAACGACGCGCCATTTTTTTCTTCTTCTTCAGAAATTATTATTTTTCTCTCGACCTTTTTCCCCAGCATGGTGAGTTTGACCCCACAACCGCACCCCCCCCCCGCGCAAATGTTGCTAATACTTTATTTTTTTGTGCCCTTTGTCTCGGTTACAAGCTCCTAATTGCGTGTGTAGCCACAGGACCATTTGCTTTTGTCCACTTTGCCCCACAGAGACCGCGCGGATTAGGTGATTTAACCGGGCTTTAGTGGGTGCTGTGGATAAAATTAGACTCCTCCAGTGCAACAGATCCTGTGTCATGAGGATCTGTTGAGCTCTGAGTAAGAAGCCTGAAAGAAAACTGTCTGGTCTATATGTAGATAGTTATAAACATGCCTAAAAAGAGCATTAAAAACTAACTTCGCATTGATTTTTAAGCCAGATGACTCCAATAAATGAAAAAGAAAAGTTATTTCTCTATTAATGGTGATTTGAGATGTGTTCCTATCTTTTTATTCCCAGTCTGTAATGTCCAGTTATCCATGACTCATCTAATTACCTGGTGATGTGTGCTGCAGGATGCCGAGAGCCCCCAGGCACTGTGCGACCTCTGTTTGGCTCAGGTGTGCAGCAGTTTGGATGCTTTGTGCAGCCTTCGAGCAGACGGCTCCTTGAGCCTCATCTGGTCTCCGCTCTTCACACAGGACATTGCCGACCAACTGCTCCATAAGATGGCAACTAAAGGTAGGAAACCCAAAAACACTGCAGCTGCCAAGCAGAAAGTGGGGTTTTGGCAAGTTAAAGGGGGAAAAAACTCATAATCGGGATGAATCGCTTGGAAGAAATGCATGTATGATATGGGGTTTATTGTTCTTCCTTTGCAAACAAAAGTTAAGGAAATTATTTTTATTCAAATTGCAGATTTTAGTTTGTAATAGTCTAAATCTATGCTTTTTTTAATCCAACAATGTCTTTGTCTACCCCCCCAAAGGGATATTGAATGACACAACTGTAGGGATTTTCCGAAACGGCAAAGCGCTTCGCCTGCGTAGAGCTTCCATCCGCTGCTGTCCGATGTCGGCGGAGGCTTTCCGCCTGGCTATCTGCCCCCACCGGCTCCTGGAACTCGATGCCTCCTGGGTATCTGGGGGTCTGACTGGTGCTAATGTAATTTCCAGTTTGGCCTCCAGCCCAGAGTGTGGGACCAGCCTGCAGAGGTTGTCTCTCAATGGCTTATCTCTGGACTGGGGGTCTCTGGAAGATCCCCACGTTGGCTTCAGGTCTCTGCAGGGCCTCAGGACGCTTCATCTTGCCAACACAGACCTGACAGATTTAATGCTTGAGGATGTCTGTTCTCTGCCCCACCTGGAGACGCTGGACATTTCCTGCAGCAGGGTCTCAAAGCTCACCGCCCTCCTCCAGTGCAAAACCACCCTGAAATCCTTAATCGCCCACCGGCTGCGTCAGCTAAACATGTCTCCTGCCAGGTTGTTTTTTGTCCTCAGCCAGCTTGAAGCTCTCCGGCATTTAGACTTTTCAGACGATCACTTTGCCGTTGATGACAGTGACGGCAGTGATGGCGATGAGACATTGCGGCAGCTTCTAGAGGGGAGTCCTCAGATCCTGCCTTCGCTTGTTTCTCTGGACATATCAGGGAGGAAGAGAATCAGCGAAGCTGCAATCAGAGCGTTTGTGGAGTCCAGGAGGGGACTCCTCTTTCTGGGTCTGCTGGCCACCGGCCTTAGCTCCTGTTCAGTCCTCGCTTCACAGAGCAACCTAAAAGTAAGCATGTAATGCGTCCAGCATGCGGGTTTACAGACATCAGAGTAATCAGAATATTAACTGGAGTTAAATATGAGCTTGATTTTGCCACAAGTTTTTCATTTATCTCTGACCTAAGGCTGCGTTTGCATGCTGACTGAATATGCCCACTGTATTTCCTGTTCTCTGGTTCTTCTGTGTGTGTGTGTGTGTGTGTTCAGGTAACCGGAGAGGCTAATGAGAACCAGGTGTGTGAGGCGCTCAGAAGGTACAGAGAGCGGGAGTGTTTCGTACGGGAGGCCCTCGTCCATCTCTACAGTCTAACCACTGACGCTGACAAACCACAGCCAGACATGCTGAAGGTGTTGTGGCCTCAGTCTCTGACTGTCTGCATTTTTCTTGCAGCACAGCACTAATGAATCAGTGAGGGACCTATTAGTTTTATTTAGCAAGAACATGTGAAAACAAGTGAGAAAAAAGGTGAAGATCGTGGAGATTGTTGCTAATAAATGCATAAAAATGCTACATTACTTTATATATAACATTAAAATCATATTTGTTACAACATTTATTTTTCCATTTTGACACGTGAACAAGCAATAAGTGATTTAAATTTAATAAATAAGGCGAAACTGTTTTTACAGTTTAAATAAATTTAAAAGTCAAATTTTCAACACAGGCTGAACTTTCTCAGATCAACTTTATTTATTTCATTAGTCTTCATAAGTACTCCCACAGGCCTGTAGGGGCTGACAAAGTAGCCCCCCCCCAGACCTGCTGTCAGTGATTTTCTATCCAGTTATTTGACATGTCAAGCCGCACTGCTGCGCTTTGGTGGACTTTCTCTGTGTGGCATCCCCAAGCGATGGCTAACTCGGCGTCCATTTTGCATCCTGCTTCTTAGCGGACATTTCTCCAGCCAGTAAAAGTCATTCTGATGTTGACTCTTGCTTTAACTTTAGCTCTGTCACTTTCTTTCCTTCTTTTTCTTGTCTCATCCGATAACACCCCCTTGTGTTTCTTCCTGAATTAGCCTTGTATGCTTACACTATTACTTTATTACAAGCCATATTGTTATAAACTATACATATTACATTACACTTTGGCCAGTATGTTAATTTTTGGCATGTGACGTTGTGGTATTAACCAAAGCGATGCTGTAAAGTGCCACAACAAATAGTTGAGGGAAAAAAGTTGTGCAGTGTCTTCTCTCATTCTCAGTACGATGAGTTGCTTTGTGCATTAAAAGTCATTCTTAACAAGCAGATTCCTGTTAAAACACACATGACTGGTCTGAAAATGTGTGAAATGTAGACACCAGTAGGGCTGGGTATTAATTCAGATCTCAAGAATCGATTCAATTCAGATTCT
>JBAMHX010000009.1:3529822-3540690 GCA_037177515.1 Pseudomugil tenellus | reverse complement strand
GCTCTCAAAATAAAATTTTGGTTGCAAATCTATTCTATTTGATTGGATAATAAAGAAACAAATTTCTCTCCATACTGTTGCTACCAAAGGTGGGAGCACAACAAATTTATTTCAACACCTGAAACAAAGACATTCAGCGGAGTGGGAGAAATTGTGCAGTTTATGACATGCTCAAACCAGCAACAGCCTACAAAACCCCACCATGAAATTATTTTCACTGAAACCTTTTTGAGAAAGAATCATTTTTGTCACTTGTATTTGCGTTTAACAGAAGAGGAAAAAATTGATTTATAATCGAAAATCGGATTTGGTCTGAAAAAAATTTTACTTTTAGGCAAAATCGCCCAGCCCTAATCAAAATCCAATTCTAAATTGTTCCAGTGATACAGGGAAAAAATGTGATTTTTTGTGAATAAAGCATAACCTGGTGTGGGAACCCTAAATCCCAAAATGCTGAAATTCAATGCAGCTCATCTCCTTGGGGACCTAAACAGGTACATAGAGTATCAAATGCCAATTGTGAAAACTGTTTGACTTTTCGTGCTGACATGAAGGATATCGGTCATGATGAAACCATTATATTCCCGAAACTCTGCATTCAGGGATATAATTACATCAGTAATTGTAATACTTTTGTCTTTGTGGGAACTGATTTCTCATCAGAGTTGTTTTCTATCTTTTCTGATAAAAAAAAAAAACATTAAAGTTTGAGCAGGTGGCGCACAAAGCAAAGTGATTATAATGGCTATTCAGACATCAGGCATGGTATTAATGAAACAATATTCATGCCAGCATTGTTCTACACACTTCTTTGAGAATAGAAGTCTTAAACGGAGTCTTTGTTTCATAACATCAGTGGTTTTGCTGCATGTGGTCAGAAAGTCATTGAGATGCTTTTTAGGGTTGTCACTGTCCTTTCATCTTCAGACATTACCGGAGCTGGAAACTCCAAGTATGAAAACGTTTACACAAGCATGAGGCTCATTTTAAAGGATCCTTTTAGTTTAAAAACTGCAAAGATATGAAGCTGAAAATGAGAAGGCATAAAACTTTACCAGTTTAACAATGCTGCTTTCTTTATCAGAGTACTGCAAAGCTTCAGCAGCTCCCCTTGTTCTATGTTCCTGATGTCATGCAGCATTAAATTACAACAATCATGGATGAATTATTCAAACATGTTGCACACAGAATTAGAAGTGACTTGGCCCCTTTGCGTTTGCCTGCAACCACATATTCAGGCTTTAGGTGTGAATGCAACGATGACCTGCTGAAATCCACAAATCAGAGAAAAACATCCGTGCTTCCAGAAAACTGGAAAGATTTAACGCATATTCAAAAGCCTATCAGTCAAAATGAAATTCAGCACATGATGCGTGTTAAGCTCTGTAGCAGTTGAATAGGGAGTTGTTTTTCTGAATATAATCCTGAAGGCTCGTTGTGTTTTTTTCTTGTTTTAAGCACCAACTGCATCACAACAGTCTTGCTTCTTCACACAGCCACTGTTTTTAATTGGCATCTGTTTTTCTCAAAGCTTTTTAGTTGGGGTGGGATTCCCACTAGGAGAGATCAGAAGACTTTCTGCATAGGGAATACTTCTCTGGAACCAGATTTCTGCACCAGCAGCCCTAAAATGCATGCTCAGTTTGCTGGCATGCTCTGCTTTGAAAATGTGGTTTGTGCACAAGGACCAGAAAAATGTACACTTACACCCTGCAAGATGTTTCAGGGAAATGCAGAACATAGCACCAGAGAATAAGACAGTTTGTTGTCTTACCACCTTACATAAATAGATTAGATAGGGTTCAAATGTGTAATTGCATTTAAAGCTTAATTAACTGTGTAATGACTACAGAAGCAGTACAGTGTCTTTATGCACACTCCTCACTAATCTGCTAATTCTTACAGTAGTTGAACTCAAACATATTTGTTGATATTCCTTATATTCTGTCCAACAAGTCATATTTACCGTAACTGCATGATATTTGAGTTAACCACCAGTACAGCATGTGTAGACGAACCATTAATGTTTGTCTAGTCTAGTTATGGTGACAATGAAAAGAGGAAATACAAGATTTCACAAAATACAACTTTTCCGCTACTTCCTTTAACTGTACAATCAGATGATGTCAAACAGAAGCCAGTTTGATATTGTCTTTGTATCTTTGCCTTTATTTTGTTAAAACAGTTTAAGGAAAGCAGGCGGTGTTCTTAGTTTAAGATGAACGATGAGAACAAAACACTTCAGAAACTGGGAATTGTTGGAACAGATTTGTGTTCTGCTTGATCTTAAGTTTTTCTGGAATGAAATGTGCTTTGTGAAACTTTATTTTATTTTTTTCTGTTTGTTGATCGACTTCAGGTAATATTCCCAACTACTTATTGTACATAATCTGTGTCAAAGATCCTCCTCCTCCTCTAGACCCACTTCCCTGCAAGTTTTCCATGTTCACACACCTAAAGACACCTCACTCAAATTAATGGTCCAATAGCAGAACTTGGGGATCACTGATTTAGAAAACTATTACTTGTTTAAGCAAATAGCAATGCATAGCTTGTTTAATCATATAGCATATGCTCATTAGGTATGTATGGATGGAAAATAATACATTGTTATGCTGAAAAATACCATGATAGATTAATTGAAACAGTTTTAGCCTGTTGCTACAAGCTTAGTTTGTTTTTATATTTGTTATGAAACCACAGAAACAATGCTACTCGACGTTATAAGTAACATCAGTAACATCACAAGCTGTGTTTACAGTATTTTTAATCGGCTCAAATGGCCAATCAGAATAAAAATGCATCATTTAAACACTTTCACTTACAACTTGTGCAGAATTATTAGGAAAGTCCATATTTGAGGATTAATTTTATTACTGAACAATAACTATGTTCTCAATGAACAGAAAAGACTCATAAATATCAAAGCTTAATATTTTTTTAAGTTTGGGGGGGGGGGGGGGTATCTGTGGAGGTGACTGTTACTGTACATAATTATTAGAGAACAATATATACCCTTATTTTCACCAGGCAAACCAATATAAAGACCCAAAATGTACAAATATACATTTCTGGCATTCAAAAACAAAACAAAAACCAATCAGTAACCAATAAAACCACCTTTCTTAGTGAGAAACACTCACAAACCTGCCATCCATAGATTCAGTCTTTGTCTTGATCTGTTCATGATCAACACTGCATGCAACAGCAACCACAGCCTCCCAGTCACTGTTCAGAGAGGTGTACTGGTCCCCCTCCCTGTAGATCTCACATTTGATGAGGGACCACAGGTTCTCTATGAGGTTAAGATCAGGTGAACAAGGAGGCCATGTCATTATTTTTCCTTCTTTTAGACATCTTCTGGCACCACACAGTGGAGTTCTTAGATGTGTGTGATTGAAATCTGTCCTGCATGAAAATCATGTTTTTCTTGAACGATGCTGACTTCTTCCTGTACCTCTGCTTGAAGGTGTCTTCCAGATACTGGCAGTAGGATTGGGAGTCGAGCCCGACTCTGTCCTCAACACGAAATGGTCCCACAAGACTCACTCTCATTTCATCCGTCCATAAATCCTGAGAAAAATCAGTCTTATGATATTTCTTGACCCAGTCTTGACATTTTAGCTTGTGTGTCTTGTTCAGTGGTGGTTTTCCAGCCTTCCTTGCCTTGGCCATGTCCCTGAGTATTGCACACCTTGTGATTGTTAGTACTCCAGTGATGTTGCAGCTCTGAAATATGGCTAAACTGGTGGCAAATGGCATCTTGGCAGCTTTATGGTTGATTTTTCTCAGTTCATGAGCAGTTATTTTAGGCCTTGTTTTCAACACACTTTTTGTGACCCTGTTGAGTATTTTGACTGAAACAACTGACTGTTCGATGATCACACCTCAAAAGTTTGGCCGTTTTAAGAGCGCTGCATCCCTCTGCAAAACATCTCACTATTTTTAACTTTTCAGAGTCAAATCTCTCTTCTGAACCTTTTTGCCAAAAGAAAGCCTAATAATTATAACCACCTGATATAGGGTGTTGATGTCATTAGACCACACCCCTTCTCATTACAGAGATGCACATCACCTGATGTGCTTACTTGGTAGTATGTTTTTAAGCCTGTACCGCCTGGAGTAGAACAACATGCATAAAGAGGATGATGTGGTCAAAATACTCATAATATTCTGCACACGCTGTATTCAACCTGCAGTTGTGGTTTATATCAAAGGATAGAAAATAACCACGTTTGTTCTATATCTGTGCAGTCAAAAAACCTGAAACGACATGTAAAGTAAACCACAGTAAAGCAAAAGTTGCTACAATATACCGAATGGTTCCATCTCATTTATATTCCTCCCCAAGAAATTCTTCCCTGTCTTCTTCTGACAGTAAACAGCAGCTTCAATTACTTCATCTACGGATGATGTAAAGATGTCAGAGTCTCTAATAAGACTGATTTTAGTCACAGAAGAAAAATGTAAATGTGTCTGTCTAAACTAAACTAGTGTGAATTTCTTGCACTTTTCTTCCCATGCCATTAGCCTTTCCCGATCCAAAAACAAGACTGTGAAGCTAGCTGGTGACTCTAAACTGAGTATGAATGTGTACAATTGTCTGTCTCTTTGTCTTAAATCTTTGATGAGCTGTGGATCTGTCCAGGGTGTACTGCACCACTTACTCTACATCCCTAAGGAAAGGCAAGCGATTGACTTGGACTTCTTCTTTAGCTTGCTAAACAGCCTGGCAAAATACATTCACAGACGTGTGAAAAAATAAAGATTTGAGACAGCAGGAGTGATCTGACAGAGGGTGACAAAAACATACGTGTCCTTTCCATCAATTCATTTGACATTTCAATTTTCACAGGATGTTTGCTGATATTTAATTCATTTTGTGCCTAAATCTCTATTCCGATCCTCAGAGGAGCTTTTCTTTGGCTCATACATCTGAAAATGAGCTTGCAGCTGATGAAAATGTGAAGACTCTGTTTGGCTAATCTCCGTCTACCAAAGAGTATGAAAGACAGCTCTGATCCTCTCAGCGGATGATGATGCACTCTGTTCAGACAGGCTCCAGCAATAGCAGCCCGCGCTACGTCTTTCCATGGCGCTCACATGTACAAACTCCTTTCTATGCATAGACATCTCTCACTACGACGCTTCAGATGATGATTTTTCATGTCTTTCCTTGCAGAGTCTACTAATGTTTGATGCCGAACAGCCAAAAAGGAGACCCTTCAAGCCTCCATCTCCCCCCTAAGGGGCTGACATTGAAGAAAAGGGCTTTTCCTCCTTCCTTCCACCATGCACATTTGAAAACCTTCTCCTTATGTAACAGCCAAACGGGTGCTAATCTAGCCAGGAAGGCGAGACAGAGGAGAATCTGTCGGTTCCTTCCTGAGGCTTTATTTCTCACTCTCTTGCGTGCTTATTCACCATTGCTACATTTCCTAAACTGTGGAGACAAAGCATGTAATGCTGCCCGGACCAGGTGAGACTCAGATGAGAGATAATGAGGCTTCAGAGGCGGAATCTGCCCCCAAAACGATGTATTCCTCTGCAAATTAACTAAAATACTGTAAATATGCGGGAGTTATTTTGAGTGTGAGACCATTTATTTCTTGTAAAAGAAACAAAAAAGATGGAGAGACTGTGTGTGGAGGGAAAGAACGTGCACATCCATGTGTCCGCCTTCTCCTTCCTGGCAGCTGTCGCTGGGAGAGTCTCCAATCCAAATTGAGCTAGACAAAAGGCAAAGAGTGGCAGGAAAATAGGACATCTCCAACAGAACTCGTTTTAGACTCAGCCTAAGCTTCACAGGGACTGTGGTGGTGTGCGTGTCTGTTAGAGTGGAGTGTGGGAGAAGCAGGGGATGCCTTTTTAGAAAGCGTGGTTATTGCATTATAGCTATGGTGTTAAAATTATGACTAGCTTCTTGCTCAGTAAGACACGCTAAAAATAGCAGCTGCCCTTTTTGTGATACATCCACACCAAAGCTTAAGTGTTGTAGCTCAAAGTAAGAAATATTGGGGAAGATCAGACACATCTGTCAGGTTGACAGTTAAATAAGAAAGGGGGGAGATCAATATTTGATGGTGCAGCCATGATTCATTAATTGCACCGACTGCACTGGATCCTACCAGCTGAATGGAGTATGAGTTGATTTGTCATTTGGAGATAAAACACCATCCTGTTTTTGTTCAAAAGAAAGCAAAAAGGTGAATAAATGGATTGAGCTGCTAGAGGAGCTCCAAGAGGCTGCATGGTCGTCTTTCCCCTTCTTTGTTATTTGATAGTCTGGTTGCGGTCACGCTCCACTGTTGTCACCTGTGACTCATCACAATCACTTTACTGCATAACTAAGTTTCATATACACGTGTGGCCAGTTTATTGGGTACACCATAGGCCTCAAATTTACCTCCGAAAGGTGTCATGAGCTCAACAAGGTGTTAGAAACATTCCTCAGAAGAGAGCAACCAAAGCGATGCACTCTGGTTGGATGAAGAGTTGAAGGCTCTAATGTCAGAAATAGATGTTGCTAAGATTGCTGCTACAAGAACAAGCAGCCAATTGGACTGGGTTAGGTTTTGTAAGAAACTCTACATCTAAAATTAATAGATTTTAAAAGAAACTGTACAATCAGCAGAAATTTAAAGAGGCCGAGAATGACAGCAAAACGATTTGGAATACATTTAATGGACTTCTCGGGTGGAATATTGAATGTGACTATAGATGTATTATAAAGCCAGAGGCCGTAGCCAACTACTTTAATTCTTATGAGGACAGAATAAAAAAAAATGAAGATCTTAAATGTTCAGTCAGGACAAAACAGCCTTATCTTTTTTCATAAAAATGTTCTTATAAGGGATAAGCGGCGTGCCTTTGACTTTTATCTGTTAATTTGGAAACTCTAAACTCTTAACAAGCCATCTGACAATATGTCATGTTGGGTCATTAGCAGGTAAATCTGTGTCACGTCCTCTGTGCCACGTTTTAGCAGATGTTTAGTGTGGGGGCTTTTTCCTTCTCACTGGAAAGCGTCAGAAATAACTCCAATCCTGAAAAATAGAAGCGGTTTATTGAATAAAGCCTATTGTCAGCCCATAAGTAAATGACTCATTTTAGGTAATATGATGGAAACAATAGTATGTGAGCAGATTCAGAAATAGTTTATAGAAAGTAATTTGCTTCTAAATCACAGAAATGCCTACATCCATCTCATTCCCCTGCTACAGCTCTAGTCCACATGGTAGATAACTGGTACCAAGAATTAGACAAGGCCAGTTTGGGTGGGCTTATATTTTTATATATTTTCTTATACTTTTGATTAATTCTGTTTTTTATATCTTAATTGAGGTGTTATGAATTATCAGCCAGATCCTTGTTTTTGATAAAAAATTATTTAACTGACAGATGCCAGGCAGTCTTCTATAATGGTTCCTTTTCTTAAAGCTCTGGTATCTACTGTGGTCTACCTCAGGGCAGCTGTCTTGGTCCTCTCCTTTTCTCAGTTTATACGAATGACGTATGCATTAAACAAATCATCACTTATAAATGCTGATGACTCTGCAATTTATTACTCTAGTCTTAATGTTAATGATTGAAGGAAATATCAAATTTACTGGGAAGGGAGTGTAGAAGAATTTAATGTGTTAGCTTAATTACCTTGCTCTTAATTAATGTCTAGCTGAAAGGTCCGACCATAAGGGTTCTAAACTGATGTCATTCTGACCTTAGTAAACCATCTGCAAGGCCGGCGTCCTTCCATCAGGGAAATGTTTAGACAAGACCTTGGTCTTGTCTTAGCCGACGCACGTGACCAAAGTCTTTAAACAAAGCTCCGCTATCTGACGGGGGCAGAATAGTTCCAGACTTCTGTGTGACAACAGATCTTTGGAGAGATTCTCCCCGGGTTATAACCTTGTACCATGTCTGTATGTCTTAATGTTTAATCTATGCTCAACTTCTTTTATTCTTCATTATTAAATTTATATTCTTCTCAATCTAAAGAAACCAGTGTCCTCGTCCTTGACAGGAATAACGGTCATCCACAGGAGTTAGCTGCTGTTCTTAAATGAGTCAAAAATAACAACATGATTACGTCTGCCAATGGGGTTATGTTTTTGGGAGAGTTTGTCTGACTGTTTGTCTGTCTGTGAGCAAGATAAATAAAAGTTATGGCGCGATTTTCATGAAATTTTCAGGAAACTCTCAAAATGGGACAAGGAATAAATCGTATCAATATGTTTGTATAAATGCTTTTATATAATTTGTTGGTGGACCCCAGGAAGGTTAGCAACTACTATGGTGGAAGCTAAAAGGGTTCCCCAATAAATAAACAAACTAGCAAAGCCCTCAGAGAGTGCAAACCTCCACCAAGCTCTCAGCTCTCCTTCATATTGAAACTATATGTCTCAATGTCACAATGTTAAAGAATACAGTCCTGGATCCAGACGGTGATCTGAATCAACTCAAAATATAATTATTTGTTTGTTCCCCCATTTCAAGGTTCCTGAAAATTTCCTGAAAATTGGTGGCAAAATTTTCTGAGTTATCTTGCTAACAGACGGACAGATGGACAAACTCTCCAGAAAACATAATAAAGAGATACTAAACAGTGGCTGCACATCCATGATGAGAATCTCCTGTTCCACCACATCCCAAAGCTGCTCTGTAGGATGTAGATCTGGTGACTGTGGAGAACATTGGAGTACAGTGAACTCATTGTTATCATGAAGAAAATAGCTGGAGATGATGTGATCTTTGTGACTTGATGCATTATCTTGGTGAAAGTATCCATCACAAGATGCTATACTGTGCTCATAAAGGGATGGATATGGTCAGCAGTAATACTTTGAATTGCTGTGTACATGAAAGGTGAGATACAAATAAACTTGCCTTGCGTTACTAAGGGGACCAAGATTTCCAGAGAAAATACTTTGCACATCATTATTCCCCTTGCAGGCTGGACTGTATACAAGGCGGGACGGGTTTTGTTTTTTTCAACCATCTGAATGTGGAGCTGAAATGGAGACTCATCCGACCAGCAACATTTTCCATCTTCTATTGTCCAGTTTTATTGAGTCTGTGTGAATTGTAGCCTCAGTTTACTGTTTTTATCCGACAGGAGTGACTATCTGAGTTCCAGTTTTGACATCAACCAGACATTTTGGTCCAGACAACTGCTGCACACTGGATATTCTTTCTTTGTCAGACTACTCCCTGTAAACACTACAGATGGTTGTGTGTGAAAATCCCAGTAGCTCAGCAGTTTCTGAAATACTCAGACCAACAACCATGCTACGTTCAAAGTCACTAAAATCCACTTTAATTTACATGACTAAATACACAGTTACAAGGAAGTGAATATCTGTACCTAATAAAGTGGCCTGCGAGTGTTCATTCAAGGTGCTTCTTTCTATTGACAGTACTGCCTCTTATGAAATGTAACACAGTTTGGGGAGACGAGCGGAAGCGCTGCAGGTGTTTCAGATCATTCAGATGTGATCTGATGTGATGTGCTGTAAGGAAAATCCATTTCTAAGGCTTCGGCATGTCCATCAGGAGACACGAGAACATTATATCAGTAATGTACAACATTTCTGTGACCATTTCATGTGACATTAAAAGTAAGTTTGTCTCAGTTTTAATCCTCAGCAATCATTAAGAAAAATAATGTTGTTTTAAGGAAACTAAGGATGAATTTAAATGTATTTTGGAGCTCAGCTTATACATCTACCTCTGTAGGTCAAACAATTCAAAGTATATTATATTTTCTTCTGTAATTTCAGACATCACTTACACACGAACACACATAGCATAATCATTTAAAATATTTTTATAAAAATACCAAATGAAAAATTACTCCACATCATCATGTATTTATTGATTAATAAGCCAAAATGCAGAAAGACTGTATAAAAAATGACCAGCAGTGGGCCCGATGGGGGGGTTGTTGATTGTTAATATTTCATGTTTTAGAATTATAGACTCAAAAAAAGATGGACTTTTTGGAAATAGCATCATTTTAATATACACCTGATAGAAATCTACAAAAACTTCTGTTTTTAGAGAAATGCTCACCCTGATAATGATGAAAATCTGCACCATCTGGCTGATTCTTCATATCATAATTCCTATTAAAGCTCTCATAAAGGTTGGAAATGGCTTTTCACACACTACTTTTTCATTTTGGCTTCTGTTTCTGCAGTTTTTTTATGACAGAGGTTAATATGCCGGGTGGTGTTTGTCTATGCTTTTATGCCTTTTCGGTTTATTTGATGTCTACTTTTTTCATGTCCTGACTCTATTTTCCACTCTTTTTGTCTAAGTAGGTATAAATAATGAAAATATTTACATCCTCTAAAATACCCAAGCATTAACCAAGTACGATCGTATAACGTTAAGTGGAGTCAGGAGAGATAAGTGGCTGAGCGCCATCAACAGATGCCAAATACAATCAGACTTAATGGTGATGGTTAAAAAGTTGTGACAACCAAAGTCCAAGTATACCTACGTCTGTGGCCTTTATTTTACATCCGGTGTGATGAATGCTTGGATTAGAGATGTTTAAATAAATTCTGCAATGCAGAAGAGTGTTGGGCTGTTCTTGCACTTCACAATACTGTTTCCCCAAATAATTAACTTTGTAGCCTCTTTTCATACATGGAAGGAAAATATTCTAGTTGCTGTAACAACTTTAGTTGCAGTAAATTTTATCATGTAAATTTTATGTAGTGTAGTATAAACTGTGTGGAGCTTTGTTAAAACTATTTCCACATGTAGCAGATACAACTGAGTCATAAGGAAGAAAGAAAGAAAGAAAGAAAGAAAGAAAGAAAGAAAGAAAGAAAGAAAGAAAGAAAGAAAGAAAGAAAGAA
>JBAMHX010000009.1:3505336-3516274 GCA_037177515.1 Pseudomugil tenellus | reverse complement strand
TAGCTAGAATGGGGGAAATAAGAAGGCCCTGCTGTGTATTTAACTTACAAAAACATGAGGAAAGTGATTGTAGATATTGGTGTCATATAATAAAAGTATGGCGATAAAACCATGAAGGGAAAATAACGTCCGAAGCGTTTGACGTAACCACGCCCTCCCCGCTGTTTGCGTTACGTAAGGACGTACGCATGCGGAAACACTGGAAACGGAAAGTTCAGTGTCCTGTGTCGGTCGCTGCGTGTGAAGATCAAAGCTGACAGCCTAGCTTCCTACACCTGTTCAGGTAATGTCTTCAACTGTTACTGCTGCGGTTTTTGTTACATATTCAGGCATAGAAACGGTTTTGCGCCTCCCTCCGTTAATATTTAATTAAAAATATTTAATTAAAAACGACCTTGTTCTGTTCTGGGTTTATATCTTCCGCTCGTTTACCCTTCTTCGTTGGCTTTTAAAGGTTATATGTTTGTTAAAGGACTGTCAACCTGTTTCTTTTACTTTCTGCCACATAAATAACACACGTCGTGCAGATTTGGAGGCGCTAACTTGCACATTAAACGGTAAACATGCAGTGAAAGTGAACACATACCAGCCATGTTGTTTCTCATGTTTGACAGGATGGTCGTGCTTTCAAAGGAGTATGGATATGTGGTGCTTACTGGTTTTGCCAGTATGATCATGGTCGGACACCTGGCTATAAAAGTAGGAAAAGCCCGGAAAAAGTACAATATAAAGGTGAGCAGGGTGCTTCGAGCTGCCATTTTGTCATGTGAAAGTTTCTGTTGATGTAAATAACCTCCACCTTGCTGTGCAGTATCCTCAGATGTACAGTGATGACCCAGAAACTGGACACATCTTCAACTGTATCCAGCGTTCCCACCAGAACACGTAAGTATGAGATTTCAGATAGAAGCAGCTTGAGCCAACGCGCTGGCCATTGTTGCTCCATGCAAACTGGGCTGATAGTGGAAGCAGGTGAAGGTTAACACGCCTCTGTCCCCTTTGGCCAGGCTGGAGTTTTACCCAGCCTTTCTCTTCTGCCTTGCTGTTGGTGGTCTGCATTACCCCGTGAGTTTTTTTTTTTTTTTTATTGCTACACAAGCTGTTTTCAAAGGAAGATGCATCAGATTGAGCGTTTTCTGTCCTTGTTTATGTTTATTGCAGCGTCTTGTAAGCGGGCTTGGAGCTGTGTGGATTGTTAGCAGAGAGGTGTACGCATACGGCTACTCCACAGGAGGTAAGCTAAAGCTGAACGGTTGTATTTCTGTGTGAAAACATGCCTTTTTAATCCTCACCTTCCTTCTGTATTAGATCCCAAAAAAAGAATGAGAGGTGCGTTTGGGAATGTAGCTTTGCTGGGAATGATGATGACCACTCTGAGCTTTGGTCGTCACCTTTTGGGCTGGACTGGACCACAAATGAGATGCTTCCGTGGTTTACCTGCTCAGTAATGAGGATGAAGACTTAAACCCTGGTTGTTCAGTAATCATAATGATCAGACAGTTGATAACATAGTGTAAAAATCTGTGCTAACCTGTTAAACTCTCATAAGTGATCTTGCCTGTTCTACATTAAAGCATTGCTCTATTTAGAGTACTGAATGTGGTCCATGCACAGACTGGTACTCCCATTAAGTTTGCATTATCATTTTCTAACTGCACCTTGGATTGAAAATCGTAATCATTTTGCTTTTAAGTCTTTATTTTCATTGTTACTTGACATTACAAAATGGACTTTTGCATCCGTTTGTACTTACGTGAATAATTGAATGTAATGTATAGAACTTTTGCAAATTAAAGAAACACTTTTCAAATGAAATTTCTTTTCTTTTGAGTTACAATGAATGAATCGGTTATCTTTGTCCTCATTGACTGCTGGTTGCAGCACAAACAGGGTGTGTGTGGTTGCAAAGGGAGTTGTTTTCTTTATTTAAATCAAGTCACTGTTCAGAGTCCGCATTTCTTGTCCAGGCAGGTGTGTTAAGTCTGCACACATGCTTGCCGCAACGCTCCCATAAATGAATCATGTTTGACAAAAAGATTTTGAACAGATAACAATGGAGTCCACATGAGATCCCTCTGAGAGAGTACGTTTATGGCTTTTCCTGTTTTATTACTAAAGGAGCAAGCAGTCTTTACATGTTATTACAAACATTATCACTAAGCAGAAAAGTAACACTTGAAAGTCATACAATAGTAGCAGCAAATTGCATGAATACTCCACCTAAGTCAGCGATTTACAGCAAGCTTTAAAACTCCACACCTACTGTTTCTCATCTTCAGTCAACACTGTGACCGTATTTAATACATTTAAAACATTTAATTTCTTTACAATATACTCAGTTTTAGATTTAACGTTCAATATTGAAAAACAACCCGATTGAAGCGTATCCATCTCAAACTAATTTTTGATAAAACTCCAAATATAACTTGGGACACCTTTTGTTTAATCATTTTACAGGAACTTGTGTATTTTTCTTAACTTATGGCTTATTTTATCTTTTTTTTAGTATTTTGTGTCAACTTTGTGTACCTCATGCAGCATTAAGGCAGCAGTTTGCTTTAAAAGTGCACTTCGCTAACAATAGGTCACATACAGTATATTATATGTTGGCAACTTTCACACATGTCAAAGCATTTCACATCTTTAGCCGGTTTGTGAATCGTGCTGTTATGCTTTGTGCTCCATAACTTCTCAGAGTACAATCAAACCAATCCTCTGCTACGTTGATCCACACTACCCCACATGCCCTCTAGGGGGCAGTGTGGCCATTTGTGCCACTTTAAAGTGCTGTGCATACATAAAGAGATGCAAATAGTTTGCCTCAGGCAATGAAGAAAACCTGAAGTTCCCACCTGACTGAGGATCTCCAGAGCTATAAAGGGAATGTGGAAGAATGCTGAAGTGAGTGTAAAACCTCTTATTTAAGTGAGGCACAGTCTGAGTATCCATGTGAAAGATTTTACATCACTGATCCTAAAATTTGAGTCACAACCGGAGATTCATTAGAAGAGAAGCAGAGGTTTTCCCCGCATTTAAATGGGTCGTCCTTCAGCGTCTCATCTGCAGACTGAGCCAAGTTGTGGAAGCGGCTGATAAGACGGGGGCGTCCATCAGTAGGTGTACCTGGAGAGCGGCGTGTCCTCCATCAGATCATCCTGCAGGACATCATTACAACAAGATATGTTGAAATAATGCTTACTTTAAAATAAATCAACGGTCTATAGTAATGCGCAATGCCATAGTTTTTTTTTTAATTTAATAGCAGGTAAAATTAAGTCTGACAACACCAACAAAAAAACTTTATGTGTTTGGTAAATCTTATACTTGCATGTACTGGCTGTTTTTGTGCAGGAAGTGTGATGCAAACAGAAATTGCCAGTAAAATAAATAAATAAACGCTACAATAATTATATATTTTTGTGTTTTATAAAGATTTTAAGATATTCACTTAACCTTTGGTACAAAAAAATTGAGACTTAGGTTATTACCTGTCTTATCAATTACATTTTTTTGTTTTATGTTTTATTTAAGTACTTTTATTTAAGTTTATTTAATGAATGACTATTTTAATAAAACTGGCTCAACGTAACAACTCGCTCTAGAGACAAGCTTGCCTGACTAAATCTAAACCTGTTGAATTGATGTGAATCTACATCAGGGGCCCAAGCTGAACTCATCGTAACATTTGCCACTCCGACCGGAACACTAATTTCATAAACAGGACAAACAAACAAATGAAGACCTCAGACAACAGCTAAACTTTTACAATCATAAAACATGTTCTAACGGAAAACAGTGTTTTCCTAAAAGAGAACCAAATTAAAGCAGCACCAACACAGTGAGTAGCTGCCTACAGCTCAGATTATACTACATATTTATGATTACTGTCACTAAATTGCAGTAGAAAACTAAAACAAAGCAAATACAACTGCTGGGACTTTGAGAGGCAGCAGTTAGATGTATGGTCCAACCCCAGCTGATGGCGTGAGAAGCTAGCACGTATCATTAAAAGTTATCCAGCTTTCATTTGCAGCTATGCTGTGAAAAAGCTATAAAGAATGTGCAGTTACGTGGTCCCCACTGTTTACACCACCATGTTGGATGGCAAGCGTCCAGCGATAACCACTGCAAACCGAGCATGTACACACGACTAAAGCAAGAATCCAGCATAAACACACACCAGCTAGTATGGATCCAATATCAAACACTCACAAAATATATCTGAAATAGCTGGATCGAGTTTCCGCAAACAATTATCATTTTGTTGAACTGGAAGGTGAAGTGATGAGAAGATGTCGCCAGAAGTGTTCCCTACATGGGATTAATGATCCCTATAATCTCTGCATTTCATTGATGCAATATTTTAAAGAGGCGCTTAACAATGTACATGAAGATTCTGCTCTTGATTGGAAAATTATTTATAAACTTATCTGTAAAGAAACTTGCATCCTTCTCCCACCACTCCTGCTGCAACTTCATATCCACATGATTCTCTGTGCACACCTGCCGCTGCTCCACATAAAGCCACCAGACTCTCCTCTTGTATAATCTCCTTAAAACGATGCTATTGAAAATGTGCCGCTACGGCTGGATAATAACTTTAAAACAGCAAAATGCTCCACTGTTAGCGTCATGGTTACTTCCGTAAACACAATGACGTCACTCACGTTGTCGTGCTTTTACCATGGTCATTTCATCAAGCAGGAAACGTTTGGTGTGCATAACGTTCATACAGGAGATCACAAACATGTTGCATTTAATTTAAATGTGAAGGAACTCTTTTAAAAAATCAGATTCCACTAAATAATCCAAATTGATCATCATGTCCTGCAGCCTGAACGTAACAAGTGCTCAATATTCGTCTCTAGTATCAGCCAGGCTAATTTAATTGTCTGAATTTTGGTAAGCTAAGAGGAAACCTGGCCAACTACAACACAAGTTTTTCTTACAAATGTGAAATCCAGGAACAGCCTATGTGATATAAAGTGCTAACTGCAAAATCTACTGGTAGCGTTGGTTCCCAGTCCTCTGTCTCACAGCTACAAGCCATTTGTCACGTTTTATGATGTCTTCCAGTAATCTGTAGAACAACAAGCCGTTTTTTTAGCCGTGTATATTCCTACGAATGTGGAGCATGAAGGCACTCGGAGACTCAGAGAAATACCCCAAACACTACAATCTGTCCCGAGTTTAACTAGTTTAGAGATCGGTTTGGTTGCCATCCGATATGGTGTATAAACAAAAGTCAGGTGACTCGGTGACGTCAGCTGCACGTCCTCTATAGCGGTTAGCATTCATGACTAGGCTTATCAGATTGCCTGAGCTGCCTCTGCTAGCTGCTAGCAATCATAACTTATCTATGGCATAGCAGCTAACAGTGCTAAGTTAGCCACCCTAGCTTCTAGCATGGACTAATGAATTTACATCTAGGCATCTACCAGGTGTAACCAATCAGATGGTTCACTTAAAATATAACTTATATATAACTTATAACTTAAATAAACATTTCTGTCATACACATATCCTGATATTTCAGTTTAAACAAACTCTTATCATTCAGTTTTTTCTTTATTAGATCTTACAGTCAAAGCATTGCTTAGTCAGAATAAACAGAGAATTGTTGAGGGCCATATTACCATTTTCCCAGATTTAGTGCAAAAAATGATCTAGAATCAAACTACCAAGCAATTTCAATAGATGGTAAACGTTTTGAGTAACAGATCAGTATTCAAGGTAATAATACCTGCTGGAAAAAGACTAAACTAACATTAACAAACATTTTACCAAAACATTTTGGTGCCACTTTGCTTTTTAAACAAGGAAGCCAGACTGTGGGATTATTTTAACCTTTGACGCAATGATGGAAATGTCAAAGAACATCGTTTATGTTCAGAGCTTACATTTCTACACTCAGATTCACAGCTAATTTTCTTGCTACCAACAATTAGTGATAAAATGTTGTCCATGTGAGAATTCCTAAAGGATGCAGCAGTTTACCTTTGTAAATCTGAAACACTTCAGACTGCATCGTCTTGACTTTTGCATGAACTCTAGAAATGCAGAATCCTACATTTTCTACAGCACAGCTGGACCTGACATTGTTCCACTGATACATCCTTCCACTTAAAGCACGTAGACAACCATATTGTAGTTGTCTGTGTCTTACCATGGGAAGATCCTGCAGCCGATGAAACTCGGGGTGGTTCGTCCGCTGACGGAACTTGAGGAAGAGAACGATGAAGACGATAGCAGTGGTGACAATGAAGACTGAGAGCAGACCAGCCAGCAGGGGGTCTAAAGGGGAGCTTGAGTGGCGGTGGATCCCTTCGAGGTCTAGATTCATAAAAGGACAAAAGTACATTTTAAAGGTAAAATGACTTAAAACATTACTCTCTTTTTTTTAACTGGTCAACTCACCTTCATCTCCGACCTTCAGTTGTGAGGGAACCTCCGCGTGTGTTGGTGCTGCAGGGACCTGATCTGCCGCCGTGGTCCGAGGGGAGGTGGCAGGCAGTGATTCAGACAGCGGCGGTGTGGCGGTGGGGGACAGCGTGGAGCTCGCATCATGCACGGTGTGGGGTGACCGAAATGAAAAGGTGGCAAAGGAACTGCTGGTCGGGAGGGCTCTGCCTTCAGTAGCTGAGTTTTGATGAGGGGTGATGTTCAGAAGAGTCGGCGTGGATGAAAGCCGGTCTGCGGCTGCTGAAAGTGGGCATGTAAGCAAAGAGCTGTGTCAGTTCCAAATGTACAGTGAATATCTTCAAAGGAAATGAGCAGCCAGGGGGAACGCAACGCTGCCCTGCTCAGGAAAATCGATCACTCCCACTGACATTAAAGCTGCCGTCCAGAGTCAAGAAACCCTTTAAAGGCAGATGTGATGATCTGGGTTACATGCAGCTTTTTCAGTTGTATCAGCCGCAGCATTCACACCAGAGACTGATGTAGTTTACCAAAAGCTTTTTACTACATTTTGATCTTTGTGCGTTCAGCTGAATCCCAGAACTTAAAAACTTTAATGGCTAGAGAATAGATATCTAAACAACTCCAATACATTTAGGGGAAAAAACCTGAATCACAGGGACATTTTCCATGTTTTAAAGTAAAAAGCAGGCGCAGCTTTAGCCAAACAACAGTCTCCGTATTGTTCTGTGGGGACAGGAAATGACGGGCGCAGCCTGACTGCCTCATTTCTCTGCACCTAACAGAGGCAACTGGCATCAGCTGAGGAGTTTATATTTATCTGATCTGTAAATGGGGAAACTCTGGAAGGAGGTCACATTTTCAGGCTCGGACCCAGTCATGTGGGGGTCAGGGGACGACTGTGTTCCTGGAACTCCGCTGGTCTCTGCTTGCAAACAAGCACCGATTTAGTGTGTGTGTGTTGCTTCACTATCTGTCTGAAGAAAGTAAATAAAATAAAAATGACAGAAGCTGAAAATAATAAAGATAAAGCATGTAAATCTGAATACCTGAGAGGGATGAAGTATGCAGGTGGGCAGGTGTCCTGATGAGTGTGTGTTCTGTGGAGCTCGAGGGTCTGAAATGGGTCTGAAATCCTGCAGAAGTTGTGGGTTCAGCTGAGGTTTCATCCCCGCCTGGAGGACTTCCTCTCCTCTGTAGAAGCTCCTTTCCTTTATCCTCCGTCAGGTCAGGAGATGCAGATGTTCCCGCTTGGGTCAAGTACGAGTCTGTGGGGAAGGCAGGAGAAGCGTGACTCTGACCTGTTAAACGCAGACAAATAAAGATCATTTAGGAGAATGTTCTAGATTAGTGTAGGATGTACTCAACTTCTAACATCTGGTATCTGTGAGGAAATATTTGTAATAAACAGTTTTGAGCCACTGAATAAGAATACAAGGAAAGCCCTCCTTCCCTTCATAAGATCTTCCTTCAGACATTTCTGATGATTCTTCAGTGAATCAGCTGAAGGTCCAGATGGATCGCTTATCTATCAAGTGGATTTATTTCTTTTTATTTATTACAGACACCCCTGTTAAATCCTATTTATCTATTTTTTGTTGTGTTTTTTTAGTCCTGCCACTTCTTTACACCTCCCATTGTCCAGTTTGCATGCGCACCATGCTGGCACATGCCAGAAAATACAGTTGTTTCGGAATCAGCTTGTTGGTTTTATGTGTGTTCTTATTTTTCATTAGTGGTATAAAATAAGTATGAAGGATCTTTGACTAACAAAGTCCCCGAAGACGTTATTTTAATCTAGTTTTTTGCTGGTTCCTGCTTGAGTTAGATGCTTTTGTATGCTCGAAGGATTCAAAGCTCACTGTTACAGTGAATCAACAAATAAAAACACACATTCCTCATGTTATTGTCAGGAACAAGCATTGGACTGAAAACAGGTAAGAAACATAAAATGCATATAAAGCTGTTTAAAAAAAAAGTGGTTTAAGATTTTTACAGTCTTGTAGATCAGAACATGAATTCAAATGAGTTGTTTTGAAATGATCATCTTTACTTATAAAGTACTTTTTCAGTCTTGTTGACCTAAAAGTACTTTACATCCATTCACACGCACTCGTGTGAATGGCCAATGGGCACACTGGGGGGCAACATTTCGCCCGAGGACACTTCAGCATGTAGTCATGGGATATCAGGAATTGATCTTCCAGCCTCCTGGCTGAAATAGACTGTGCTTCCTCCTGAGCTACAGAACAAACAATCTGTCCAAACAGTCCATCATGGCTGCCATGACTCACTGGATCATCGGTTCCTTTGGCAATTATTCTATTATGCAATCGTATGGATAAAATAAGTGGAATAAGGGGAAAACTGTGCACATCTGCACTGATCAGAATGTAAAAAAGCCTTGGAAGCATATGTCAGATGTCTGCATTGAGTCTGAAGATCTGATAAATAAGGCAGATCTGACCAATACATCCGCAGATTATTATCCATGAGTCGATCGTTCTTTAAGATTCAGCATTTAAAGTTTAATCTGGTCCAACAATGGTAGTGAAAATGCAACAAAGTGTCCAAATGAGCTGTAAAAGTTTAAATAAAGCAGACATGGAAGGATATATTAGGCCCTATCCATGTTCAGACATCATCATTAGATAGAAAATCTGAATTGTCCATCTTCCTGCTAACGTGTTACATCAACACACAGAGGTAAATAAAGACACTTTGCAGCAGCTTGATGCTCCATCAATGCAAATGCATTATTTGCTGAGCCGACGAGTCCACGTCACGTCACAGACTCTCCCACACGCCGCGGATGAGACTTTACCTCTAGCCTGCGATGAGCCGGTGAGCAGCACCAAGACGCAAAACACCAAATTCATGTCAGATGTCATCTTCCGCAGCAGCTCTCCTCCTCTGCGGGTCTGAGTGAGCCGGGCTGCTCTTTCCGTTACGTGAGCTGACACGGCGCATCATCAGCGCTAAAAATATCCGGAGGGAGTCGGGCAGAAGAGAAGCAGGGGTGGGGCCGCGTGGGGTTGTTGGGGGCGCATAAAACAGACACACACCGGCGCGTTTCTTTCACTTTTCTCTCGTTTCTTTCTTTTTACGCTGAGTTTAGTGGAAATGAATAATCAGAGTTAACATATTTTTGCTTTTAAAGTTGAAATTGCTTGTCTAATGCATTGGTTTATAGTCGCCGCTGCTCCAATCAGACGTCAGTGCGTCACCGTGTGCGTCAGGAGCGCCTGGTGAGCGCGCTGTAGCCTTGGATGAGCTCCGAGCAAGTTTCACTGCAGAATCAAATGAGTCGTCAGACTTTATTTGAGAATAGATTAACAGCCACTTGCAGGTGGGAACAGCAAACGTAGGAGTTTCTCCTTTTTTCCTGACCCCCCACACAGAGGTCACTGTGTCATCTCGCCTGGACGAGTGCGCACACGTGTGCACCGTGCGGACAACGAAATGACCCGCTGCTCCCGTGTCTGCCTGATTTTCCCATTGGAAGACCTTTTGATTATTGATCATCATTGATCAGGGTTTAGTTTCTTAGCAACAGACAGCAGGAGGTTGCGCCAGATGGAGCACCCAGCCGACCCGGGACACGACCTGGCGGAGATGGAGTTAACGGTGGAGAATGTGGAGTCGGTAAGTTATTACCAGTCATCTAAAACTCAGTGGAAAGTCCATGTAATAATGTTAAAACACATAATCGATTATCTTTCTTCTTTTTATGAGAAGTTCTGATGGTTTAAACTGGTTTAAGTTGTTTTTGAACATTTGAATCAGCATTGTATGATTGGGCCATTCCAGACCATTTGTAACGTGATGCCAAGCATCAGCATATGCTGTCCTAATAATAGCTTAACTAACACCAAGTGTTGCGGATTAATTACCATGACAACATATTGCTTTGTTGTAAAATACTTTGTCATGCAGCAGTTTTGGTTTGCAGTTGCTTCACTGCAGCATTGTCCAGAAAAAAAAAGGAAAATGTTGACTGTAGTGAAACATTAAAGTACACCTGCTCCTCTTTGACTCCTCCTCTCCTTCTGTGTATTTGGGAATTTTTGCTTGGAGTTTCCTAGTTGTGCAGGGTAACAAGTCCAGAGAGCACAAATTGCATTATCCATCAGGATCATTGTGAAGGATACTAATCTAGTGATTCAAGAGTCATTTCCAGTGTCAAAATCAAAATTGTCAGTATAATTTTATTTCTACGTAATTTCTAAATTGCTTCAATAAAACGTTTTATTTTGAAATGCACAGTAAGAATGAAAATATAGCAGTGGATTATTATATAATCAGGTCAAGGCATTCTTAGCCATGAAATGAGAAAAAGAACTAGTTGGTTCTGTAAACACAAAGTACTTTATCTGGAAGGGAAACACGATTTTAATTATAACCTATTCTGAGCTATAAACAGAATAAGGAAAAAAAACATAACAAGGCATATGATCAACCATGAGAGCAGCTGTTGATATATATCTGGTGGTGGGGATGAGAGATTACATATATATA
>JBAMHX010000009.1:3478123-3489021 GCA_037177515.1 Pseudomugil tenellus | reverse complement strand
ATATATATATATATATATATATATAATAAAACAACATAATCACTTTCACAACAGAAAAGAGACCAAGACCAACTTTTGAAGCAGACAACATAAGACTATTTCCTGTTAAACCAGTGATGTAGCTGTTCAGGATGCCAGTTGGAGAGTTTTTCTGCATCCTGTTGTGTAAAAAGTTCAAAGAAGTCTCTGTGGAGGCTGGTGTTGGGTGGAGACGGGTCTTTGAGTGTTGCTGGTTGACGCTGCGCATTAAGAATCATCCCATCCGGCTCATCCTGAATCGGTCCATCACTATCGAATTCGTGTGAAGAGATTCAGCACAGACTTTGATTCCTGGGAGGAGATGGAAATTAAACTGATTCATTGACATTACATCGAATTAATTCACCATTACAAGCAATAAAATCCTTTCATTTAGTCCAGGTGTAGCTAAATAAAAGAGATATTAGTCAGAGCCTTAAACTTGGATCGCAGTGATTGACCGGTACTCTACCTTGGTGCAGCGCGTTTTACTGAAGACGTTCCAGAAACGAAGCGTCTCATCGCCAGCTCCGGTAACAATGGCCTCTCCATCTGGTGACACAGCCTGAGAGAGGAGCAGAATTAGGGATTAAAACTGAAGTTGTGCATATTCAGCTGTGCATACATATATATGTACACACACACCTCAGACCAGTGTGATTAGAGGAAGTGAAAATAGTTTTTATGTGTCATAAATAAAATGTTAAAAGAAATGCAGAAACCAAAGATATTAGCTTTAGAAAACTAGCAGACCTTTCTGAAAATGGGGTCATACATGATGGTGTTCAGGAGCTGCGAGTTTGTACATAAATATTAATCCTGAAAAGCTAATCAATCAAACTAAATGAAATGAGCAGTGTGCGGACTGTAGATCTCCAGGGTTTTGGATATTTTTTACTAACACTATATTATTGATCTTTCTTTACTGTTATGAACTAAAAAACGTTGCTAATATTGAAATTAGACTGTAAATATATAATAACATGAGTCATGTGTGCGATACAGCAGAACATACCAGATACAAGACTCTGTAGGAGTGTCCTGTTAGCTTGGCCACCTGCGTTAGAGACGGGTACTTCCACACCAGAATCTGGTTCTGAGAGTAGCCGTGAGTGCTCACCTGAAAACAAACATTAAAAAAAATTAATTTCAAACCAGTTTGTAAAAAAGTTCCCAAAGAATATTTGTTGGGAAATAAAGAAGGCATTTTTAACACGGCAGCTGATCAGCCAGCTTGGCAACAAAATGCCAAATAAGTTGGACCCCTCCGAGCTTCTGGGCCCCAACTTCTCCCCGGGTACTGAAACAAGTTAGCCAAGTGTTCGCTAGTAAACCCAGCAAGGAGTAAAAATACAGAGCCTAATTTCTGAGGAGTAATAAAGTAAAAATTACTCAACTGGAAGTTTTTTTAAAACAAATTAGCTCATATAAAAGCAGTTATCATAAATTAATAATAATAAAGTTCATATGATGTTTTAATTATGATTAGACTACAGTTAATTGGAGACCATCTTTAAAAATGCCTTGTGTTGTCCTGAACTTTGTGAACTCACAAAACAAACTTAAATGACCTAATCAGCATATAAAAATACAAGTTGTGTGTTTGTCCTGCGATGCTGGGAATAAACCGTGTCCCTGAGGAGGGAACACTGTGTGCTTAAAACCATTTCATGGCCATGACATGACATAGTCAGTCCAGTATAACCTGCCTGATCAAACTGGCTTCATTTCAGTGTGATATTATCCGTTTGTGCGAGCGTGCTCACCAGTTCGTTGGCGTGTTTGGACCAGGCCAGGTTGCAGACCTGGGAACCGGTGTCCGTGCTCTGCAGCGCTTGACCCGTCAGCGTGTTCCAGAAACGTAGGCAGCGGTCAGCGGTGCCGCCGCCCGATGCCAGCAGCCCGTGTTGGTGAGGCGACCAGGCGATGGCCTTTACCGCGGCCAGGTGGTCGCTGTACTGCTGCATGGGAAGAAGGCTGGAGCTGTTCCACACCAGCAGCTGGAAGAAAGAAAGCAAGAGGACATGTTTGGAACGGCTTTCGCCATCAGTTTCATTCAAAAGCTTCCTCACTTTGTTGTCGTTGCCTCCAGAAGCGAGGTGCTGGTGGTCCGGAGACCATTTCAGGCCGCACACTTCCTGTCTGTGACCTTGCAGCCGCCTCTCAGCGGAAGGGGGTGTTCTGACGTCCCGCTGCAGGATCACCCGGTCTCGACTCCCAGATGACAGCTGCTCCCCGTTCCAGGCCAGGGCACCTGGGGACAAAAGTATGTGGGGGAGGGTTCTCAGATTTCAGCGCAGCAGTCAAAAGTCCACCTGGTATTTCTCACAATAACAGCTGAGCGTAACAAATGGAAAGTCTGGATTCTGGTTGCTTGGAAGCCGCAGATCTTCTCTGAGCAGTTGGTATGATATGCAACAGCTGAGCCTCGGCTGGCAGAGCTTACAGCCAAACTTACATCATGATGTAAAATATCCACTGGTCTTAAAATAAGATATTATTGCTTTTGTTTCATTAAAACTGAGCCTACATGTGTGTGAAAAACAACGTTCACCTTCACTGCTGCCATTTAAATAATAAATAGAAACTTGGTGTTGAAAAACAGATGCGTTCGATTATCATCATCTGGCTCCTGGATACGAGCAGATGCAGCTCTGCAGCATTAAGGCGTGTATTCCACAGAGCGGGATCAGCGTATGTCCGTTCCAAAACACCGAAGTGTTAATGAGGATCAATGGATCACTGAATGAATGATCCTTTACAGAGCCGGAGATGTTACTGTATCAATGAAGGATCTTTTCTCTAGGATTAAAGATGGACACACCTGGTTTAAGGCCGTTACATCCACCACAAGAACAGAGTATGGTACTTTATTCTAGTGGAGCTCTGGTTTGGGAGAAACAGCTTCTTCTCATCATCTCATCCAGGTGGATGTTACATCTCATAAGGTTTCCAAAAAGCTTCTCTGTGATTGGTCAAACTTAACGCAGGAAAACGAGACGTCACTTCCAATTTATCAATGGCTGAAGGAAAAGATTTAAAGATCAGCTGTTTGAGATGTGGAGTAGGAAGAAAATCTACAGGTAAGCACATAAAGACACGGGCAGGGACGTGTGCTGTGTTTGCACCGATTACACAGCAAAGACTAAAATCTAAGATTAAACATCTCAAATCGAGGAGACATATAGTTATTTTTTTAAACGTAAGATATTTATTCTTACTTACTAATTTTTTTTAACGATTTTTTTACTTGTTTTAAGAATTCTTGACATGTTAATGTTCCTTAAAATAAGATAAATTATCTGCCAACAGAACAAGAAATGTGATCTTTTTGTGAACATTTTTTTAAAGCTAGTTTTTGTAGTGGATTACGCACGGTGGTGGAGGGCTAATGATCTGGGCTTGGACACCTTCCAGTCTGACTGAACTATAAGCTCCATGAACATAAACATCATACAGTTGCATGTCAGGCCATCTGGCAACTAAAACTGGGAAAATATTCTGAAAAGACAGAAACGAATGCCTTCACACATCATTGATCTGAAGCAGCGTTGTAAAGGAGCTGGTTAAAACTCATCGCAACGATGCCGGAGACGCATAATGTCTCAAAGAAAAACAATTACCTTCATTTTATTTCAATCAAAAGTGGTTTTAGATGCTGATGTTTTTTTTTTTCTGTATTGTGTTTGTTTCTGTATGAAAAACGATGCATGTGCAGCTCTCACACGCAGCGACACGGAAAAGCAGGAAGGTCTAATGTGTATTCTTCATCACTGACCTACTCTGGCGGAGTGACCCTCCAGACTGGTCAGCTTCCGTCCTCCAGCTGCATCCCAGATCTGAACGTAACCCTTGTGGGTTCCAACGGCGACCAGATTTCCCTGTTAGGATTAAAAGAACTGAACCATTAGCTCTGCTGCAAATCCATTAAAGAAAAAAAAAGAATCTCTGGCTTCCTCACCCTCTCATTCCAACAAACCGATGTGACAGAGTCTCCGTCCACTGACAGATCACACAAGCGTGTTACCTGTGAAGACAGATGTAGGCTGTTTGTTTACAGCCGCGGATATTTTCCCCGTTAAAACGTCTCCTCCAGCTCACCTGGCTCGTGCAGGCACTCCACAGGTAGACGCAGGCGCCCAGCCCGACGCTCAGCAGGTTCCCCGCCGACCAGTCGACCAGGTTGAGGTAGAAGTCATCCTGTAACTCCGGAGCATCCAGGACTTTGAAGGGGATCTTTGAGATCTTTCGCGCTGGTTTGCGAGGGGAGCGGAGCAGCTTGTGACTGCCATGACAAAAAAAGAAAAAAAAACATGGTAACTTAGCTGGACTGGAGCAGCGTTTCTGTGCAGCCAACAGGACATTACACACCTCTTGTTGCTAAGTGGAGAAAGGGAGTAAGGTGAGACGTCGTTATCGCTATCAAAAGGCTGTCTCTTACTGTGGACAGTGTACTGCAGAGGATAGAAATACAGTGTTAGAACATTTTCAGCTTCATTTTCTCTCATTTTCATTAACTTTTGATTCATCTCCAATTTCAGCTTCTGAGTCAAATCATCACGGCTCGACAAATTGCAGATAATGGATTTTAATGAATCGTTTCAAACACGTTACAGATTTGAGCCGTTATATATTTTATCAGACACAATCAGATTATAAATGGACGTCTGTATGGAAACAAAATGGACACCACTGTGTGACTAGTGTTTCTTCGTAACACTGCCCATCCAATACAAAAGTAACTAAAGAACAAGCTTAGAGCCTCCTCTTGGATAAAAGATCAAATTATTGCATAAAAAAAACATCTAAGGAAATGTGCGATGTGTTAAGAAAACAAATCTTTAGTGAGATGATATAAAAAATAAAAAAAAAACAGTAATGGGATGTAGCCATCACGTCTGGTGCCTACTGTACACATCTGTGATCGAATGATTTTAATGGGTCATTGTGCAGAACTTAATAAACTGCTGAATCCATTTAAATTGAGTGAGGTGTGTTATGGCGGGGGTACGATGAAAACCTGCAGCGGCCCTCATAGGAGCCATCTGAGTAGCACTTAGAGTACATGAGTTTTCCCTTTGGATGGACAGTGCATACGGCTGGTTTAGTGAAGATCTTTTTGTGATGGGCACCCTGAACAGGCTGTGGAAGTCCTGAGTGAGGACTGCACGCCGTCGCTCGTCTGTGTGAGGGTCTGGCACCGCCTCTATCCCCGCCCCCAGTAGCTCATTCCTCAGCAAGGCAGCGTACGCCACAGCATCTGCAGGAGAGGCAGCGACTAGAGCAATTCAATCACAGCGAGACATATAAGTCAGTACTGACAACAGAGAAATAGGACGGATCATCAACCTTTGCTTGAATCTGAACCGGCGTCCTTTGCTTTGTGGTTCTGGGTGGGAGAGCGGCAGTTCTCCTGCAGAGAGACAAGATGATGCGTCTGCAGCTTCTTTAGCTTTGACTGCTGGACTTTTAAGCTTACAAAGTTAATAAAGGAGCACAAAGAAACTTAAATGACTCACGTTGGCATAATGGAAGTTGATGCTCCAGTTGCTTCCAGCTCGGGTGGGAATAAAGCGGTCTCCTGACTTCACACCGACAGGGCTGCAGGCAGCACTTAAGCCCTGAGATGGTTCAAAACCCCCACAAACAACCCACAAGGGTTATTTAAACCAATAGCTGAGCTAGTTTGGGATCATATTTATTGATATAAACTAAATGTATGTGACTGACATGCTCAAATATGAAGGAGAATGGATGTAGCTATCATCTGCATCTCACCTTGGTCAGGCGGGCCTCGGGTGGCAGGTTCTGGTGGTTGATTTGCCTCAGCAGCCGTCTCTCATACTCTTGGTCCATGTCTTCAGGACTGACGGGCCCTCCCCGCCCCCCTTTTCACAACTCCGCTCTCTGCCGGTGAGGAAATCCGGAGAGGACCCTCATCTCTGTGGAAAACAAGTTAGCTTAATTCACATCATGCTAATAACATACAAGCATTTCTTTTGGTTATAAACGTAAAACCGAGCGACGTGGTTAGCCTGGCGCCTTCGCATAAAGACATTAAAGCTGAGTAGGTTTAAATATCAGAGTTTGACACCATAGCTTGTATTTAATATCTATTATTCACAAGAAAATAGTCGGATACGGAGAAAGAATGGATTAAATAAAGCTTCGCGATGCGCTAATGACAGCCTCACCGTTGTCATGGTATCATGCTCGCGCACACAACAACCTATTTACAAGCGATTCAAACTAACGTCAGCTGTCGAGCCAGCGAGCTAACAGAAAACCCGTTTTACCGACTGACGTGGTGGCTTCAGGTGACCAGGTCAGCTGTCATCTTCGAGTGAAATGATCGACGCTGCAGCGGAGATAATATCTTCGTTTTCTTCCGAACAACAGCGGCGCTTCGTTTACAGGCTCCAATTAGACTCACTAGTGTTGTTTATGTTCGCGACCAAGATGGCGACCGAATCAGCTGTAGCAGAAATTCTTTAGTTTTTTTTTTTTTTTTTGTTGACTCCTGCGGTCTTTGTAGTCAGTGCGCAGTAAACAGTACAACAGCGACGCTCGCTGGTGACGCATGCGTACTGCAGGATTCGGACATACTTGCAGTTTCCTGTCTGGCCGCAGAGTGTCGCTGTTACCACGTTTAACGTTAGAAGTACAAGTATTGTAATTAAAGTATTTCTTTTCTTCAGTTTATTTTATTATCACTTAAGGGGAAATTGGTTTGCAGTGCAGTAAAATTATACAGTCACACACGGTAAATGAATAAAAGTTGCTAAATGAAGGATTAATTAGCATTTGGAGAGTTTTTAATCCACTGAATTAGAACAAGGTTCTAATGAAAGAAAAATAAATGATGAAATTTACACCCATTATTTTTCTGCATTATCATCATGACATCAAAAATTTAACTGGCACACTGAACTGCTGGCATGTGCTCAGCGAATGGGCTCTGTGTGAATATTACTTAAAAGCAAACAAGAGCAAAAGTCCCACGTTTGCTCTCTGTGATTAAAAACGTTTGAGTTTCCCTCCAGACATCGTAGGCACGTTGTTCAATTAAAACTTGAGATAAAGGTTCACTTTTCCTCTGTTTCACGTGAACTGATAAAACAGTGAAAATGAAACAGAACCGGGTTTTCTGCCTGCTGTTGCAGAAGTAGAGACGAGGCATGGCTTCCCTCACTGCACGTACACCCGTCACCCTCGCTGCCCTTTCACAAAACACTTTGCCTGCATAAACACATCAACGCCGCTGACTGCACACACACACACTGTATGCACACATACATGTTTATAGATTGTCTCTGATATGTGTCTGAGTCATGGTATTTCTCTGTAAATTATTATCTCATTTTAAATGTTGCACCATGTTTAAAGGCCTCTTTTTTGCCACATTTTCTTTGCGCTTTGCTTCTCTGGATAGATTTAGATTTAAAAATTTAATATAAAAGTCGAAAAAATATTTTCATTATATGTTTTATCACAATTGATTTGTTTTGTTTTTAAATTATGTTCAAATAAACGTCAATCAGTTAAAGTCAATCAAAAGTCACAAAAATCTAGTGATCAAACACTTCACTGGCCATTTTATTGGGTATTTGAGAATGGGCAGACTGGTTGGAGATGCCAAAAAAGCAATAATAAAATAAATGAGCACTGGTTCCAACACAGGATTGCAACACACCCAACTTTGAAGCAGATGTTCTACAGCAGCAGAACATCACACCGTGTATCACACCTGCAGATAAGAAACGCAAACTGAGGCTACATTTCACACAGACTCACCAAACTGGACAGTAGAAGATGGAAAATGATGCTGGTCTGATTCATTTCCACATAGTTGGAAACATGATGAAAACATGGATCCATCCTGACTTGGATCAACAGTTCAGACTGCTGCTGGTGAACTGGGTCGGCCCATTAGAGCAACTTTGGGTTGCGGTGAAACAGGAGAGTCACATCACGGATGTCCAGGTAACAAATCTGCAGCAGCTGTGTGATGCTGTAAATAAAACCTTGTTGAATCTATGATACCAAGATCTAAACGGTTCTGAAGGTAAAAAGGGTCTGGTGGACCGATAAAGTGGGATTACAGTGAATGTGTCAAGATTACAAAGACAGTTTATATGTTACTTTAGATACAGAGCTAACATATGTTTGATAGTTAGATTTTAAAAACACCTATATAAATATATATATATAAAACCATATATAATTATAAAACAATATTTTTAACATAATTTCCATTTTATCTTGAAACACAGGCCTCTGCATAGTTTTTTTTTTTGTTTTTTTTTTTTACAGTGATTGTGTTATTAGTTTAGAGTTAGAACCTCTAATGCCACAATTATCATCTACCTTCACATAACATGAAGTTCTTTTTAAACTTTCTGGATCCAGATGGTTGTCTGAATTAAAATCACTTGTTCTTCTTTTTATTTTTTAGATTTGCACCCACATCTGTTTGGGTTATGTTGCTAACAGATAAACCAATGCCAGTAAATACATGACCTCCAACTTCCCAGAGGACATAATAAATAAGAAAAATGAACCAAATAAGAGAAAAACTATAGAAGTGATTCATGTTTCAGCTACAACTAAATAAACCCATTTTTTCCATTAGCATCCCGTAGTTATCAATGTTTTTTGGTTTTAAAATGTTGATAATTGTTGTTGGTTTTTAATTAATTATCTACTAATAACCCACTATAGCTCTGGAACCAGTCCACTAACTGGAAGTAAAGTAGCCCGAACAGTTATCCAAGCAACCAGTAACATCTCCAGAAAGCTTCTTCACACGCTTCATGCGTAAATTCTTAATTTTTGCCTTGTCAAACACATCATTTTCCATTGGCAGAGGTATTTTTAGACGCATTGCTTTGTGAAAGTGAAAAAATAGCAGCATTATTATACATTACGGGCACATTTCTGTCACTCATACATGGAAACAAAAGGATATCAACATCAGACGGGTTTTACAAGAAGCAATGCAACCGTCATCACATTCCCCCTTTAACACAACCCAGCCACAACAGCAGCTCTTATCTGCATCCTCCATCAGCTCCACTCTGACCAACATGCAGCCAGACTCATGTTTGAGAGGCCTGATGTTGACATGCAGGCGGTGTGGTGGGGGGGAGCAGCTGTCTGCCTTGCTCAGGGTGGGGAGGGAAATGCTGCTGCCTTATCGTTCCTGTAATACAGAGCAGTTCAGCGGGCACAGAGGAAACCGGGTCGGTGCAGGCAGACTGTGACGCTGTCAGATCCTTACTGGAATTCACAACACAGCAACAATAGAGCGCTGACTAATCTCATCTCTGTCGCGATGGCGAGAAAAACAACAGATTCAGTACGAGGAAAAAAACGACAAAAAAATAAATGTTTTCTTGGTAAAGATGTAGGTGTTGACTGCAAACTCAGCGTTTCCTAGGAAAACAGCTTTAAGATGAAGTTGCTTTGGAAACGTCTCACTGATACATCTCTGAAATGTGGAAAACACAACAACAGCATTTTATTATTATATAATATCCCAACAAAAATGCATGTCAGGTGATCAAAAGGAATTAGATTATAGCTGTTTTCCTTATTTTACGGCTTTTGATTGGATTTGACAGGCAGCAGACTGATTTGTGACGGCATTGCAGGAGTTAACGTGGTGCCACAGTGAGAAAGGTTTGTTTATCACACTCTTGCAGATGTGGTGCGTTTGATAATTCGTATTGCGTAGGCTTTTTTCGGTTTTTTTCACCCCACCACAGATTTCGTTCGTTGTGTCCTCCCACGACCTCTTTCTCACACTCTGACACACGAGAGGGCTGCAGATTGTCTACCCGAGTCAAACAAGGTCAACTATTGACCCCGACCCTGAAAAAATACAGAGAAAGACATGAATTAAACAGATGCAGAATGAAATAAAACCACAAATTATACAGAAAAGATTACTATTTGTAATGTAAAACCAAAAGCTGTTACAACTGGGAGCCATTTAATGTGGGAGGGGGTCCCTGAAGCAAGGCCTCTGGAAAGTCCTGGGAGGTTATCTGTATGCTACATGAACACAGCAGTGGGTGGGGGATTGTGTACCTACTACTTGGTCTGAAGGCTAAAAGAAATAAAATCAAGACACACAAAAACAAAACACTCTGGAAAAGTCAGAGAGTTTGAGGACAATTAAAGATGAGAAGATATACAGGAAGACTCCGTGTGAGGGTAAGCTAATGGTGGCTAACGCTAGTAAGTGTTGTGTATAACTTAATGATGGCTGCAAGTCATCGCTATCTGGCATACAAATATATTTAAAGTGTGTTTCAAATGTTTTTCTTCAAATTCCTGCTGCAAACTGCCAGGCTGAAAGGAAAGTGGTGTTACCTTGAAAAGTAACGAGTAAAATCCTGCCGCCGCACCTGAGCTCCACGGTGGCGGTCGCCTAGGCAACAAGACAGTGGTGATGTACTACATGCTCTGATGCAGTTACATAATCTCTCTGCTCCTCGTGTGTACATTTCACTTTGAATTCAGACAAGAAATTTGGCCTTTGGAGGAAATTTTCACTTTTATCGGTTAAGAATGTCAATATTTTTCACATTCAATGAAAACAGAAGAATTCATTGGAATGACTCAGCTTAGCTATTTCTGGTGTTTGAGGTGGTAGATAATCCCTCCACACACCTTTAATTGTTTTATTGGAAACACACTTTTATCTCACTGACATATGTCTGATGTCAGCAGTTCAATATGAAGAAGAAGAAGTAGTGATGACACATTTATCCCACCAGCTTCAACCATTCGTTCTCCGTAGATAGATAGATAGATAGATAGATAGATAGATAGATAGATAGATAGATAGATAGATAGATAGATAGATAGATAGA
>JBAMHX010000009.1:3450182-3460345 GCA_037177515.1 Pseudomugil tenellus | reverse complement strand
GATGGTCTTTCAGTTTCTGCAATCAACATTTACAGAACTGTACTGACACTTTGCTAGACTCGGGGCATATACTCTGTACCTGATACTATGCTAGATTTGAGGCATTATAAAAATATATAAAAGAGTCTTTTCTCTTCCAGACTAAATCAGACGCTCTGGCCTCTCCAGCAGCCTAAGAGCCGTCAAGCTAACTTCTTCTTGACTGTGAAACTTGAAAACACCTTTCAAAGAGTTGGCTGCTCTCTTAAACATCCTGCCAGGAACCATACATGAAGGAAAAAATCTGACAAGTTAATGGCGACAAAAAAATGTTTGGAGTGAGTCAGTTCTGCTGCCTTCAAAGGAAATTGTAATTGATTCTTTAAAGCAGAGGGACGAAGCGAGTCAGTGACCTATAGAGGATGAATTAAACACACAGCTGAATGTCATTTGCCCCGGGTCATGTAGTTCAGCTAAAACACACACTCAGGGTTTGCTAACAGGTCTGTGTGCGTGCTCAGGATTACTCAACGCGTGGTGTCAACTATTGCAACCTTTAACGCAAGCAGAGAGCTCAACCTACGAAGTTACACCAAGAAAAAAACCCCTGTGGTGAAAAGTTTAAGTGAATCACCATCTCAGAAAGTCAACATATAAAACATGATATTAAGATCAGCTTAAAAGTACTGAAACTAAATTAAGCCAAAACATTAAGTTTGTTATAATAACCTCCAGCAGAAAATCTGTGTAAATAAAACATAAGAACTGTATTTATTCAGCTCGTTTGTCTTCTCACAGCAGCAAAAAAACAAAGTAAAGCGACTCTATAAGTGTAATCCAAAGCTACTCATCGCCACATGTTAAACTACGCCTTACCTTTTTCCAACTTGTAAGCATCCTCAAGTTTTCCCTCTGCTTTTCAAAGCAGCATAGTCCCATTGTCCCTTCAAAACACAAATAGTCCCACAGTCCAGAAGAAACTCTTTAGAGGTCGGAGAGCAAACAACTGTTGAGCCTGCCAGCGACTCAGCCTGCATCCTCTTTTCTCCTCTCTGATGTGGCGTCAAGACAGGAAACATAGCGATAAAGCTGACTTTGACTAACCGGCCTCTGTAGCTCCGCCCTCCAGCGCAGGCCCGAGCATGCGTCTCCGCCTACTTCCCCTTTTACTTAATGGAGTAATTCACGGAGGTGGTTTATATCCTGCTTCCCAGCATGGCCCCGGGCCTCACACACACCGACATACCTGCTCACTGCAGGAAAAAGTCCCAGATTAGCGAGTCTAACTGCCTGACTCATTGAGCTGGAACAAAAAAAAAAAAAAAAAAAAAAAAACTTTGGGATGAGTCCAGCTGAATTTACAGTTTGGTTCTGACCTCAGCAGGAGAAAAGTGATTGCACAGGAACAGTGTGACATCATGTTGCAACGCCACATCTGTCCAGAGTGAACCAACACTGTGTCCCTGGTGGAGCTGTTTAGTGTTGACACATGCTGGAAGATGCCCTGCAAGTTTTCATGCTTTAGCAATGCTGAAAAGACATTTCCTAGAAGGTGTTGACTTTAGAAAAGAAAAGCAAAAAAAGAGAAGACATGTTGTACCATTACGTCCCTCACTGGGTTTTTTCTGCTGGTGAAAACGACAGAATTAAGATCAGTAATTATATTAGCCGGTCTGTTCGAGTCAAACCGGATCACAGCACTGTAATTTAACGTGCATTAAGCTGCTACATCTGCTTCAATAGTTTAGTCATTCTTTCCCCTCTAAAGATGGCGGTGCCTCAAAGCCGAAGTGACCACACGCGAGTTAAAGTTTCCTACCCCTGCTTGTCATTTGCTCGGGGGGGCTTGCTTGCACGCTAGCCCGCAAAGCACTAAGCTCCTCTAACTGGATTCAGATGGCAGTGTTTGTCCAAGGCCGTCACCGCATCGGTGGGGAAGTGTGGCGGGGCTAATAATAGCGAGGGGGAGGGAGGCGGCTCCACCTCTCTTAGGTCACTGCGACCAGGCGGGCGGTCAGCAGGGTGTGTGGTCCCGCATCCCACGATGCACCTGTGCCCTTGGACACAGAAAATGGGTTTGAAAGGAAACTTTTGTTTCCTGAAGCTGCTGGAGATGTAATAATTAGGGACGCACGATATATCGGCGCTATTATCGGTATCGGCAGATATTTGGCAATTTTTTAAATATCGGTAAACTGGGCCGATATTATCAACAGATATTTATTTAGTATGTCTGTATGTGTAATTTCACACAGGTATCTTTGTAGATAAGTTGTACATCTGTTATCATGGGATGCATTTATTTGAATGGCCACATTTTTGTGCTAAAACATGAAAGAAATAAACATTTGAAGAATCAAAACTGTTTGTTTGGTGTTACAGATACGCCGGAGCTACTTAAATATCAGTTTCCACTGCATCCAGCACAAACTGCAGATTACAGTAAACATAAAAATATCGCTAACTTATCGGTTATCAGTCAAAACAGGCAGAAAAATATCGGTTGAAATTTTTCATATCATGTATGAATAAAATTAATGAAGCAAAAATGCAATAAAAAAAAGATTAAACAAATCCAGCTGTAGCTCATCTGTAACAAACTGCTGAAACCGTGTCCTCATTGTCCCGACAATCCCCATCTAGCAGTGTGTAAAGACAGCCATTGTTATTGCCTGGTAACCGGGGAACGGAGGAGAGGAGGACACGGAAACAGAGACAGGAAACCTGTGTCACGGTCACCCATCATGGTCTGACAACATCCCAGTCCTCCCCCAGGCTGCAGACGGGAATGGACAGCACCACCCTGCGTGACGCCGCCACACAGTCTCCTCTGCGAGAAGGGAGGTTCACCGATAATGTGCAGAATATTTTCATGTATTTCAGAGTTGTGAGACGCGCACACAGACACTCGTGAGTGGTAAAGGATTAGATCTAAGTAGCGGCTTTGTTTGGCCTCATGAAGCGAAGCGTGTTTATTCAGCTTCAGCTAAACCCAATCGGACGTTTCTAAACATTCACATTATGAGGTCCGTTTTACTTTTTCCTGTTGGGATTTACTGTGCAACTCATTTTTCCACAGTGGGGTTGGGGGGGTTATCTTATTACATTGTAGAGGTATAAAATACAAACAATTTAAAAAGAAAATATATTTTCTTTAAAGATAATCCATTATTATTTAGAGACAGAGGTGGTGACATGCAGTACAGTGCACGGAGGAGCTGTCGTCTCTGCAGACTGTACGAGCCAGATGTTCAACCAGCTGAACTTCCTTTTTATTAAATACACGCCAGACACGTGAAGAGATATTTTATTCTGGACATCTTCCAGCTGCAGTACGAGCATTTGGAGGAAGTGATTTTGATGGACAGCTCACGTTTTCTAGCATGTTAGAAATGCTTCCCCAATCAGAAAAAATCTTTTTCATTTTTCTGCTGCCACTTAGAGCAGCGTCTCGTTTCTCAGACAACTTCACCGTTTGTTTTTTCGACACCACTGACTTTCTGAAGGAGACATGATTGCATTACAAGGAAATGCCTTTTAATATAGTCAGAATACATTTATTTACCCGCATCTTCTGCACTGTGCAGATCACTTTGTCTTCAAAGTAACAAGTCAACAGACGCATTCATTGTTTTAGTCGTGCTAGCAGCAGCTACTTGTTGCAGATTTGCATACACATGACAATATTTACTTAATCAATATCCAGATTGCCATACATTTATAGAAACATTTCATCTTCATATGATGAATCTTAATAACTTTGATGATAACGAGAAATTACTTCTGCACTTAAATATTAATTATGTTAATGTGTTTATGCATATACAACAAACCCAATGCTCCATTCGCTTGTATGTTTTGAGTGCTAACATAGCTTACAGTTAGCATTTAGCATAAAAACGCAGTCTCAAAGCTTCACCGAGCTTTTACGTGACAATAATACAAAAAGATTCTGGTTACTTGGGAGATTTCTGTGTTACGTTCTGCAAAGAGAACAAAATGCTGTAGCAGATGTTTTCATGGTGTATAATTGTTTTCTCTACTGCCGCCGATGCAGATGTTTGCTGGTGAAAGCCATTTTATAAAGGGATTTAAGTTTCCTGGTGTCCACATTTATCACTTTAGAAAGCAGCAATGTTTTCTTTCTAGTATCCAGACACATTTTGTTATTGATGTAATAGTAACATCCTGCATGTCCTCTAGTCTTTTCATGGCTGCCTAAGCCACACGACCAGACACATTACTTCACTTTGATTCGATAAATTGAAGTTGTGACTAAGTTGTATCTGACTTTCATGTCAATACAATCACTTATTAATACACGCATCATTTGATGGACAAAAAAAATTCTATGAAAAAAGTCTGCTTAAGAAAAGAGAATTTTAAAAATGGAAAAAGTTGCAGTAAATGTTGTTTCTATCACAGAGCTCTAGAAGAAAGATTAAAGAGCAAAGCTGCTTTAATTCACTACCATAAGAGGGCAGCGCTAAAAATAAGCTATTAACACAGATGTTCTTGGTTTTTCTTCTTGCTCTTTTTGATTTTTGCTCTAAAAAAAAAGGACAAACAATGCTTAACTATGTTTTAGGTGGACAAATATTTATTCTACTTAATTAAAATGTAAAATGCTGGATTGAAGAGCCCAGCTGACATTTTTGCATAAAAATAATCAAATTAGTCGTATTTAAATAATGGAGACATAATAATAATAATAATGGTCTCCTCCGTCTACCATCCCATTTTCATTTTGCTCTGTTGACGAGCCTTCCTTTCCTCCCAACTTGGAAAGGCTGCATGTGACTGGAAGATATTAATGAAAGGTCTACATCGTCTATCTAAACATTTTTCCGATGGAAGCTGATTGGATCAGCTGTGTTTACACAACACCTTTTTATTCTGTTTGCAAGTTGGAGCAGATTAAGAGTGCTCCATGTAAACGTGGTTAATAAGACTTTTTCCCAGTTTCTTTTGAAATTATTTGTTGTCTCTCGGAGTCGGATCTTCACAATAAAAACTCAGTCATCTGTATTCAATTGACCCAAGATGCTTTGATTGATTAGGCTAAAATCAAACATGTATCTGCTTTGTTTTTTCCATTTACACTGAACAACTAAACTTTTTATTTGCAATTAATCGCATGAAATATTGAAATTAATCCCAAGACGTTTGCAAATTGTCCGTAGTACTATTAAAACGTATTATATAAAGAAAATGCAGGACTTTTGGTGAACAAACACTAAACTTTATTGCAGATTTTTATTAACACGGTAAAAGTTCTGTTAAATCTAAACTAAAATATTAACTTGTTAAAACAAAATATGAAAGATGAAGATTTCAGGATTTACTAATGAAAAGGTGACAAGTCAGGAGAATGTGTAGCTACACATGGTAAGGTGACTAAAATCTGAGAACAAAACCCATACCACCAGTCATGTCCATCATTTACTGGGTAAACTGGATACAAGTTATCAAACTGCAGGTTAACGGCTGACATTTAGCGATGATATAACTGGCAAATGTGTGCCGGTTTAAAACAACTGAGCAGATACTGAAATGCCTGACACAAGCGGTGTGGGTGAACCAGCCTTATAATATGACCTTTCTGCTAAAACATGGCCATCATTTCTAGGGAACAGATGCAATTATACCACTCAAACAGAGATGACAATCCTGTATGTAAAACACTATTCACTCTTCCCCTTGTTTTTTCGATTATAAGAGATCCTTAAAAAGATTTGCCTGCTCGTGTGTTACCACAGAACAGCTGTTGCTTTGCAAGTGCGTCAATGCGGCAACAATCATTTACATTTTATATGCAAGTTGCAAATAGAAAACCGCACACTATTACACAGATACGTGCAGGCCAGTTAATAACTTACAAGTCCCAAAATTACATCTTCTGACAATATGTTTCAGATTAACTACAGAATTAAAAGAAAATCTAGGTGAGAATCTGTACTTAGCAGCGCGACAAAGTGTTTTATTGTTAGTTAACCTTAACTGAAAAACTTTGTGCAGTGATGGACGGTTAGATTCCAGCGTTCGCGTGAACACTGACAAAGCCATCCTTAAAGTTTCCTTCAAACCGACCAGTGGTCCTACCTTGTTTGAAGCCATGTCGCTGACGGACCGATAGGTCTGGATGGTCTCCAGCTGATCCAGACACCAGTCCAGCTCTTCCATGGTCTCCATAGCAAGCTTCTGGTAGGACTCATCTGCCAACAGACAAACGGACACGTAATCAGGCCTGAGTGAGTCCATATTGGAGCCTCCTGACACCATGTGTGGCGGCCCAAGGGTCCCAGAGTGTCCTGATCGTATGGAAGACTGGCTAGCGGGACATCCGGAAGACGCAGAGGAAGAGGGGGAGGCATGCACACAGAGCTCCTTCATCTCACCCTGCTACCTCCCAAAGTTTTGGGATGTTCTATTCTCAAGAAAAAAAAGGGACGTCAGAGTTACTGTTTGCCGGCTCTCCCTTTCTCAGTACCCCCCCTCTCTCCCTCGCTCTTGTGCGCTCTTGCAAAGCCCCACCCTCTCCGTCTGGCTCCCTCCAACCCTTCTCCACCACTTTCTCATTAACTTATCCCCTTCTAAGTTATTCTGCTGAAGGAGTAGCCTGCAAACGAGGCAATCTGCTGCCTCCTGCTGTTGATGCGACCCTGACCCCCTACCCATTTAAATACATGCAGATAAGTTCAGTTCACACCCCCCCTTGCCCCCCCAACCCCCTTGAGAAAGATCTTGAGGCTTTTTAATTCACCTCTCACTTTTTTTTCACCCTTTAAAGTCACCTCAGTGATATTTACTTGAAGGGAGGAGTGTCAGTAGCAGGTTTAAGGTCACTTTTTCGCTTCTGCAAAGACAAAACCCTCCAACTTCTTCCTCTCCTGATAGTTTTGACTTCCTCTCAGAAACATGACGACCACTTCAAGGCTGTACACTGTAATACCCCACAAACTGCCTCTGTCTTTCTAAACCTCTCTGAGGAGGAAGAAAAATTATATCAAACACTAAACTTTGTATTTGCACGAGCAACACACGAAAGGCAAATTTTGACTCCCTTGAACTGGAGAAAGGCCAGACCAGTGCTTCTCCGTGTGCCAAAGAAACCAAAGCACTTCCTCTTTGGTTCTGGACTCTCACAAAACATGGAGCGGAATAACTGAATGATGGAGCGACTGCTGGCGAAAGTCCTACATCTCATTCGCCGAAATAACCCTGTGCCACACGAGGTAGATGAGGAGGTAGAAAGTAGAACGAGACATTAATCGGACAGGAGTAACCACGAGCCAACAAATGAAACAGGGTCATAATTTTATATGCAAATGAGGAAGTGATTCAACAAATTTCTGCCTAGAGGGAGAGAAAGCTGAGCGCATCTGGATCTCCCCACCTTTTTTCTATGGAAAAGGCTGATCTCTACTTCACAGGGCTTCACACATGGAAGAAATTTAACCCATATGCTTAACACAACAAGACAGCCAGCGTGCTACTCCCCAATTTACGTCAATATAGTAGATCAAAGCGCTTCAAAGCGCAGCGATGGCACACAGATCTTGAACCACCAAAGTTTAACAAAGATCTGAAATGAAACCTCGAAGTTGTAAAAGAAACCTCCCACCTCTGACAGTTATGTGAACACGACAACAGCTCCACCGAACAAAGCAGAAAGTGAAATCTCACCCACAGTTTTTAGAAAATCAAGCCACCAAATCCTCACATTTCAAGAGCGTGACTGTGACCGCTGGCCTCATTCCTCTAGTCAGACCAAATTCGTTTTTCTTTACTTGAGCTCCAGGCTGGGGACTTCAAAGATATCCTTTGGCTATTACATAAAACTGGATGCCAAGTTATGTGGTCCAAATTGTTCACAGGATCTACTGGCAACTAAAAGTCAGACAGAGAGCAAAAAAAAGTCTAAAATCGGGGTGAGCTGCTGTTGACTTGGTCCATAGGGGCCGAAGACTGCCAAGAAAATGTGACCACATCCTGCATTAGTCCCTCCAATGCGGGAATATATGTGATTAAGAGTTTAACAGGGAAGTAGGGAAACATTAAAGGCTTGGATCGTCCACATAGCATGTACCAACAGGTCTAAGGTGATTCTGAAGCTTCACAAAGTCCACAGAATATAAACCTACTGGTTTTATTTTCTGGCTTCAAAGCATTTTCCTACAGAAACTTTTAAACAATATGTCTGATTTTCCTTTTTCTAAAGTAAAACCTGGAATTCTGCTTCTCTCAAGCCTTATTTCCACCAACAGATGCAGGATGGGGCGGTTAGGGTGCGGGATGGGACGGTTAGGGTGCGGGATGGGACGGTTAGGGTGCGGGATGGGACGGTTAGGGTGCGGGATGGGGCGGTTAGGGTGCGGAATGGGGCGGTTAGTTAGTTAGGCGGTTTCCCCAAAGTACATTCGGACACCCCTACAAAAATGGCATGAGCACAATGTATGGCACCATGTAGTAAGGTGCACATTCTGGCAGCCATTTTGTATGTTGCGCAATCTTTCATGGCCAAGATTACTGCAGTGGCATATCTGCTGTAACCTGCTGACCTGGCTAGCAGCTTGGACATCTGGACTGACTATGTGGTCCACAATCTCTGACATTTATATTTTCATGATTCATCTGGAAGAAGTTGCTTTTGTGAATGTAAAATCCACATACAAATATAAAATTATGTTTGATTGCGGTCTTTGTTCGGCTGGGGGTGTGTCACATTGCACTTCTCAAACAAATCGGCTTTTGTAAATATTATGTTCCACTCTGCACCAGAGGAAGTGCTGCGCAAAGATTTACTGAAGGAGAAAACAAAACACACAAGAAATAATATAGTTTAATGTAGAACAAGTCCAGTTTGGACGACTTAACATCTAAACATGGAGCTGCATCAGATCCCAGGGGACTTGGGTTCATCAGAATCCTATCTGAGCTTTAGCCCGATTCTTTTACTTCTGAGCGCGATCCATTTCTCCCATTCAGAGCCACCTATACCACCACAATGTGTAGCCACACTGTTCTACGTTAAAAGCATAATGCAATTGTTTTGTAGTCGGCTTCCTGTATTTGGTAAGCAAAACGAGTCTACTTAATTTGAGTCTAAATTCATTTTTAAATTTACAATAAATGTAATGTAATATTCCCAGAAAATGGACAGGATTCTAATAACTGGTGTGACTGAACCCTAAAGACTTTTATAAAGTGTTCATGTGATTTCTCACAATCACAGCTGTGAAGTGAACACAATATAATAGTGATAATTGTAATATTCCTGATCATTTCTTTGAGAATAATCATAGCAGGTTAATCTATAATCGCGACATCCTAGTTATGAGTGGACGTTTATGAAACAAGTAAAGCAAACATAAAAAAGTAAAGTTTTGCAGAGACACACTTAGTAAGTAGCCTGCTTGCTGAACCCATCATCACCTCTGGCTGATCATACATACGCAGCTAAATGGGCTGACATTTCTCACAGTCACCAGTCTAAGGTGGCGTGACGCACAGTCAGTCTGACAAACCTGCTCCCAGACGACATGAGGTACTTTTCCAGGCCGTTTTCCTTTTTTTTCTTTCAGCTGAAGTCCTTTTTTGTGAGCGTTAATGCTTTGACCATATGCTGAAAGCTGCAAAGAGGACAACAGACCTCAGTATGCAGACGGACCCCGTCTGCCTCCCCTTGCTCCCTCTTTCCCTTCTATCACTCTCTGCTGAGCCACAAACCAGCTTCTGTGAGAGTCATCAGCTGCACTAACGAGCAGAACAGTCCCCCCCCACACACCCCCATGCCTGCTGAGACACCTTCCACTTGCGTCCACCTCACACTACCTCTCTCTGTGTTCTCAACCAACCACTAAACCTGTTTTTCTTCCTCAAGCTTAGTTTGCAGAAGTGCACTGTCTCATCACACAAACAGCCAGAGTTGGATGAAAAACAGAAAAAAGTAAAGTACAAGGAAAGTCTGTGAAATTTATTTCAAATACAGACATGTTTGAAAGGCGAATAAAGTCAGTACTAAATGTTAACAACACTGAACAGGCCCTTTCCAGGGTGTTCATCGCTATTTCAAATTACATGCAAGAAGCATTTCAGTTTGGCTGTGCAGCTAAAGCATCAAGCTACATAAAAATAACCTTGAGGGCACTTTACCTTCAGTATATCGATATATAATATAATAT
>JBAMHX010000009.1:3434073-3449429 GCA_037177515.1 Pseudomugil tenellus | reverse complement strand
ACACTGCTAAAAAAAGCCTCTTATTACTTTACATTGTGCTTCGATGCAGGCAGACTTTCTGGAAATCTTTTAAAGTTCATTTAAATCTTTTCTCAGCTGACCAATTTTCTGGCTCATGTTTTTTGTTAATCTTTGCAAAGACACAAAAAAGCACTCAAAAGCTCTGAACTCAGGGGATGAACACACAACCTTTTAAATAAACCATTTTAAGTTGTTTTCAGTTACATGTTGTTTCAACAAGCCTGTCACGAAGAAGCATAATTTGTTCTTTTTTTTTTTTTAATCTATGAAAAATGACCAAAATAATACGTTTAGCAGCCAACAGGGATTATCTCAACATGGTTTGGGGATGTGTCAGCCCTAAAAATACTTTTACATCAGGTTAAAAGCATCTGAAGTAAAAACTTTTACAAAAGATATCCAACCAAGACCTAATCCAGGACATGAGGGATGCACCACTCAAGCCTCATCAAGAATGATCTCCATGGAAACAAGATGGTCAAGGAGCCATTCTTAATGGAGGGAAATAGAAAGAAAGGACTAAGTTATATCGCATGATGCAAAAACTGGGCAGAAAATCAGTTTCAGTAAATCGAAAAGTCATCCGCTGAATTCTGACCTCAACATTACTGAAGCAGCGTGGGATTGTCTGGGCAGAAAACTGAAAAATAATGCTGCTCAGATTAAACGTTGACTATCAGGCTCATTAGAAACTTTGCATTTCTTTATATACTCTATTTTCATTCGCACACATGTGAATTCATTGTTGGTCAGGTATGAAGACACGGCGTGTTGGCTAAAGACTATTGCACAGGGCCGTACCCAATTTCAACAATGGGTTTCTATTTGTAAGCAGCTTTCATGCTTTGACGCAGAGCTGAGGCTGTTATGTGGAACTTGACTCGGTGACTTACATGTGACTAATGTGGATTAAGTTGTGCTTAGTCAAAAAGGAAAGTCATGAGGTAACTTTAGTATGTCCATTGACCTGCTGGGGGATTAAAAGTAGAACTAAAAAAAAGAAAAAAAGGCAATTAAATTTAATATTCCTCAGATCTATGGTGGACACCTCAAAGCTGCATAAATGCAAATACACACAATCCTCATCTTGGTCTCGCCCCATCATGAAAGATAAAGCTTACTGTGAGAACGAGACGTGCAACTTGTTGTTAGTTTGACTTCACAGAAATGAAGCTGGGGTGTAGGAGTGTGTGCGTGCGCTCTGAAATGGGGGTAATGATTCACCTTTGAATAATGATTCACACTTATATCACTCCCCCAATGTACGTCATCTTGTTCACACGTGCAGAAAAGAGGGAAAACCAAATGAGGGCTAAAAGAAACAAGACGGGTTCTAATCTTATACAAGCATCTGAAAACAGCTGCTGCAGTATTCAGCTCAGGTGAAGCGTCAAGTCGAAACACGCGGGGGAGGAAAACACCTAAATGTAAACACGCCGAGTCTGATCCCTTATTTGCCAACAGCGAATTTAACAGTTTGCTCTTCTTCAACAAACTTTGTTCTTAAAGTCAATCATTTGTTCTTTGTAAACAGCTTTAAATACAGAAGTTTTATTGCTTTTGACATTTTAGGTTTTGTTCTTACATTTCTTTTACATTTAATTTAGAAAAAAATAACAATATTTTAAATAAACTATTTTTTTTTTCCGAACTAGAGCATAAACTACTGAAGACCTTTTGTCATGTCATGGACATTATGAGCTCATTTAGAATAAGATGGCAACAACACATCTGTAAAGCTGGTTGGGGGTGATGTTCAGCATCTGTCTGTAAACATCTGGGAAGTAAGAAGACCAGTTGCTGGAGTCTTAGAGGAGGAATGTTGTCCCATCCTGGTCTGATGCAGAATTCTAGCTGCTCTACAGGATTTCTGCTTCCATGCTGCTCCAGATGTTTTGTACTGGTGAAAAGTCTGGACTGCAGGCAGACCAGTTTAGCAGCTGGACTCTTCTCCAGTGAAGCTATGCTGGTGTGATGGGTGCAGGATGTGTTTTAACATTGTTTCAAAAGATGTGGAAGCTGCCCACATCCTGGATGCTCCGCCTCCTCTTTACTCTGCAGGACACAACGTCCATGCTGTCCACAAAGAATTTCACATGTTCATCCAGTTTGCATCAGAACATTGTAAATGAGTTTTGGTCCGGCGGTTCTGGTTCACATCTGGCTTTTTCTTTGCATGATGTAGCTTTATCCTGCGCATGTTGGTTTCAGGGTGAACTGCGTTGACAGAGTGTTTATGTCAGAGACCTTCAGCCTGTCCCATGCACACAGATTCCTCCTGAATCTCTGACGTTATTTCTTCTTTGATAATCTTTTACACATTGTTGATCTTCAGTCCATTTTGCATTGACAATTTCTTCAGGTGTTTTTGATTTGTCACAATTATTTCTCTTATTTCCCACATATGTTGTTGCCATCACATTCAAATTAAGCAATTATTTTCCATGAAAGCGTAAAACCTGTCAGGAGTTAAATAGGAGTTTTTAATGATATTTTTATTCATTTAGGTCATTTTATTCATACACCTTAATCCATATCAAGGTCCATATCGTACCATTGCGGGCTGTAGTCTGTCCCAGCTGAAAGAGGGGAAGGTACACCCCAGACAGGTCGCCAGTCCATCCTATATAATTGTAAATAATTTATTTAATTGCTTTTAATATACAGGATCAGATGTTTTTTTAGAACTGGGTTGTATTTTTACAGGTAAATGTAATTGTTTTTATTACAAAGTAAATCAATTTGTTTTTAGTATAATAAATATAACTCTTTGACATAACAGATGCAGATAAAGGTTAATCAAAAATAAAACTAATCTATATTCTTTCATTTACACCAGCTTAAAAAGGGGGTTGCTACGTAAAACAAATAAAAATAAAAAAGCGCTTTTCATGGAAATGTTGGCAGCAACATAAGTCTAGAAATGTTGAGTCGGGGCCGTGTTTACAACGACTCTTCTTCTAAAGAGTCTAAACTTCTGAGAACTGAGCAGACCCGTCAGCTTCGGTTAAGGACTGCTGTTTTATTATCGCCTGATATAAAGAAAAATCTATCTGATAAAACACTGTAGGTCGTCTTTGATATCCTTCATGATGCACTAAATACTTTCATTCACTGACAGGTAAATCAGTTCCCAGACTTACTTTTGTCTTGCTTAAATTTGCAGTTTTTCCTGAAACAGAAGTCATCACGGAGCGACTTTATGTTCTTACATCCATCAATGGAGCTTTGTGCAAATGGCTATTTTTATGGCATTTAATGCATTTTCATACCATCCAAAATGAAGAATAGAGCTTTGCTTTCATAAGTCACATGGTCCTGCTCACCTTTATACTAGAGGATATCAGTAGGATCCATAAAAATACACGTTACATGTTATGTTTGATACTTGAAATCACAGAACAGTTCAGTCCATTTTAAATGGAATTTGGACCATAGAAGCATTTGGCTTTTTCTTGACATGACACCACTTCAATCTGCATTTGTTGACGACACAATGAATTGTGTTGACAGGCAATAATTACAGGAAACGCTGTTGACTCCCTGCAGCGTAGAATCAGAGCCTCTAGACTTCTGTCACTTTAGATTGTTGAGATTATTTTTGTATTTTTACTGTAGATTATTAGAAATATGAAGTCTTGACAACTTTAAATTGACACTGTTTTCATGGGACTTTTAATTCCAAATAAAAGTTAATTCTGCTTTAAACAGACAAAAGTAGCCATGTAAACGCCTACTTCCAAGTGGAATTGTTCACTCGGACTTAAACTTAATTTTGAATAATCTGGCTGGTTTATTCTCATTTTAAAGCGGAATTAAATAATTGCTCTTGTGGTTAATTCGGGTCGTTCTGCGCATGCTTACAGTCTCTTTCTGCAATGACGCACATGCGCAGTCTTCTGCCTCCTGTCTTGCAGTTTGGTAAACGCAATAAAGTTTGTTTAAAAAAAAAACAAAACAAAACAAAAAAAATCAACAAAAAAAAAACGTTCACCTACCGTCTTTGATATATTCGGCCCCATCAGGTCCTTTACCCCTCAGGGGCTCAAAAAAGTGAAGTCGCATACTTGTGACAAGCTAGTACTTCAAAAATTACTCAAATTGAAGATAAAACAGTTTATATTAAATCGCTTCCCATGTAGCTGCTAATGCTAAAACAACGAAAAGTTGCTGGGTGATTATGTCATTTCCGCCATCTTGTCGTAATTAAGAGATGAGAATAAACACGACGCCATGTAAACATTTTATTCAAAATTAAAATTTCCATGTAAACTTAAAGCTTCATGAATTTAATTCGAAACTAGTTAATTTGGAATTAATAATTCAGAATAAAAAGCATCATGTAGCCGTACCCACTGAGAAACATTCTTCTCTAGTTACTCCACACATTCTAGACACAATTTTGTTTTAGAGGGTCGAAGCTTGCTTTGTCTTATATCCTAAGGGACTCTAACTCTCTATGGTGCTCTTTTTACACCCAAGCACGCTATTGACCCGTTACAAACTAAATTATCCGTGAAATATTCAGCTCATTTTTCAACTTTTCAGACATGTTTCTTCCATAAAATGAAGGGTGGACCAATATTTTGCTTGAAATAGTGAACTGTGGCTCTTTAAATGTTTTGTTTTCATAAAATGATGGTAAATGCTAGGCGTAACACACTGCACTTCACACAGTACTTCAACTTCTTTGGAACTGGGACTGAATTTCTTAATAAGCAGTGATGACAGATAGAGGGACTTTCAAGAAGTTAAATGTGTGAGGTCAACCACACATATAATACCGATTAAATTTGATACAATTATATAATCCTAACCTGAAACAAATAAAATTCTGCAATTATTGTATATTTTTCCAGCTATTACTGTGTGGGACACATCAGTCCAACCCTGAAACCACCTTTGTCTTCTCTCACAAAACTTTCCCTCGCTGCATAGTTTATAACTCTGCCACAGTCTTGTCACCCATCAAAACAAAAAGGCTTAAAAACACACACACACACACACACACACACACATCATCAGGACCTGTCCAGCAGCTCCTTCACAATGCACCATGGAACCGTCTTGGCACAGACAAGCTTGAGGGATGGGCCGCAATGAGGTTTATGACTGTACTGACGTCAATGACATAATTCAAATACTTAAACAGGCTGCACGCTTCCAGCCCGCCGGATCCTGTCCTCTGGCTGCAAGCCTGGAAAACCTGAAATGGATTCCTGCTGTGGAGCAAAGCAGCTGCTGCAGGCATGAGGGGAAGCACAGTGCCCAAACTGAAACTGGATCATTTTCCAGCAGTCAGTTTTTGTTTAACTAATCCATTCCTTCCTATAACATAAACACCCAGTGGCCACTTTAATGGCCACATCTGTTAACATAAAGAACTAATCAGCCAAATGAAAACATGTAGACGTGGTAAAGTTGCTGAAGTTTACCGCGGGCAGCAGGTAAGAAAGTAGGATCAGAAATCTCTAAAAAAAAAACAGATCCATCCTGTCTAGTGATGCACGATATGAAAAATTTTAACCGATACGATACTTTTCTGCCTGTCATGACCGATAACCGATAAATTACCGATATTTTTATGTTTACTATAATTTGCAGTTTGTGCAGGATGCAGTGGAAACATATTTAAGTATCTCTGGCATATCTGTAACACCAAACAAACAGTTTTGGTTCTTCAAATATTTATTTCTTTCATGTCGTAGCACAAAAATGTCATTCAAATAAAGGGCATCCCTTGAAAATTCAGTAAGAGATGTACGGCTTATCTACAAATCTGTGTTTAAGTATGAAATTATATGTACTAACATACTAAATAAATATCGGTTGATAATATTGGCCCAGTCTACCGATACTGATATCTGAGGAATAGACAAATATCTGCCGATACCGATAATAGCACAGATATATCGTGCATCCCTAATCCTGTCTATTAGCAACTGTTCTCTGTGCTGGGGGTGAAATGGTCTGGGGGATATTTTCATGGCACACTTTGGATCTTTTAGCACTAACACTATTATCAATTATAAGCACCGTGTGGCATCTTCTGATACTTCCAGCAGGATAATGGAGCATGTCACAAAGATGACATTCTTCATGTGCTTTCTTCATCATGACAATGAGTTCAGTGCACTCCAAATTTCTTCACATACAAAAACAACGTGAAACAAGGCCAGAAGTCTTCTGTGGTAATGAGTCGATGGTATTCGGCATCAAAGCAATGATTACAGGAAAAAGGCGGGAGCTATTCTTCTTCTACAATGTGTTGGAATAACCAGTTTCAGATCTGTCATTCATTACTTCTTTTTCAGATCATACTAAAAAGAAACAAAGGGTGAATGAGTAATGCTCTTTGTGTGTGGCTCCACGCCCATCGCCGTTTACGCACAAAGTCACATTGCACTTTTGAGTTTCTGTGCAAACAATAGATTGTATATAAATCTATTATGCACTTCCTTACAGTTTGAACTGCATCGGATTTTTTTGGGCCTAGCTGATCAAACCTGCAGTGAAAAGTCCACAGGGTTTTTTTTCATTTTATGGTCAACAACCACTTTAAGCTGCAGACTGTGAAGCACTTTAACCAAAAATTTCAACACAATTTTAAAAAAAACTGCATCGTAATTTGAAAATCATGCATCACATTTTTAATAATTAACTGAAAGCTATATGAGCATATACAGCTTTATAGGGTGATGCTAACAGAGTAAATGAGAAGCGTAGCATCTCATTCCAGTGCTGATGCATAGTGATGGTTTGATGGTTTGTGTCTGCTTCGTGCAGGCTGCATGACTGGTAGTCACTGATGAAATTTAATACACCTTTTAACAGGAAACACTAACAAGAAAGTTCATATCTGACACATAGGGGAGGGTTGGACGAGAAACCAGGAGTGTGAACCAAATGCATGAATGTAACTCAACAACAGACTGGTTGCAAAATAAGGAAATCATTTTTCTAAATAACCAAGTCAGAAGTAAGCAAAGCATGACCTGAAATCCCACAAAGGTTTCTTCCTTTGCACAGAGAAATGGTCTTGAATTCCTCATCACTGTTATGCAGGAAACATTGAGGTTATAATGCTCGCTACTGAATTGAAATACTTTTTTAAGCATGCACTGTACATGATTACTTTGTCTTTACTCTTTTTTTAAAACTCATTTTTTCCCCTTTGCTTTACTATTTAAATTGAAGATGAAGAGAATCACCCTATTAAAAGCCAATTAAACCAGTGTTGTCTCTGTCAGATCAGCAGGAAGAAGAGGAACAGGAAGAAGATGAGAAAAACACTGGGAGAAAAACAAGATGCAGAAGTTGAGAAGAAAAACATCAACAGCTGTAGACATAAAGAGAGCGGCGTTATTCGTAGGGCGACGACGTTTGACAATGTTTGAAATGTTCCCTTTTACATACGTAAGGCAGAATAAATGTTCCTTTAGCAGGTTTCTTGCCAATTTTACACTAGCTTGAACTTTTTGTCTGTGTTAAGTCTGATGCTAATGTTGCTGTTTTCAATACTTTGTCTTGTATTTGTTTTCTTCATCCATCCGGATCAACATTAATATGCAATAAAGTATAACACTTATTAGGTAAAGAAACAATTTAAGCTTTAATCAAGTAAAATGCAGAGGTGGAGGGTGATTCTCCATCTACATGCAACAAAGTGCCCTTTGGCCCAGATCTTCTGCAGGAACTGACTAAACATTAATCTACATTGGACATTTGCTCTTTTAAGCAGAGAATATAACGATCCCTTCACTGAGAAATCACTGTACAGTCATGTGACAACACCCAGCTGATGGAAATGAAAACCATCACAGTTTATCAACTAACCCCTGACTCTTTATGACGTCACCATCAAACATTTTCAGTAAAAGTCCTCTTTATCAGGCAAAATGTAGAGCAAAGCTTATAATGTGAGTGAGTCGCTGAAGAGCGAACCCTTTGTTGGCTGCCAGTTCATGAGACCGTGTGATGGATTCAGTTTGGACGTGTAAACTCATGTGAGGAAAACTACAATCCCCTCACGTTACAGTAGTAAGATGTTTAACAGAGTGGACAGCCTGCAGTGACGCATTAGCTGCACTTTAACCCATTTCGAAGCTCATCTCCCACACTGCATCTGAAAATAAGGTTACAGATTACTAAAGTCCTTTTTATGACTTTCCACCCTCTTTTTTTCCCTTTTAAGTAGCATTTTGTGTTTTATTGGTATTTAATGTTTCCAATAGCGCCTTAATCTGTTCTGCATAGAAAGACACAGGTAGTGTATCATTTCCACTAGTGGGAATATCAGAGATGCAAAACAGGAAAAATCTGTTCTCCTTTTCCGTTCAAAGACAGAGAAGAGGACACGATAGCCTCTTTCACTGAGATATTGGTAATGAATGACTTCAATAACAACCATTATTTAGCAGCAGGTGCACTGTACGTTCTTTGTACGCTCAGAGACGACACATGTGAGGGACATTTCTTGTAGTAAAATGTACTGTGACATCAGCGTTTCAAAGTTAATCGCGTTTGTTTTTCTTATTCTATCTCCTTAATACGTCAATGGAGGCCAATGAGGCGATTTCACTCGTCAGCGATTACTTGGAGAAGGTCAAGGTTTGTGAGAAGTGTGGAGGAGGAAGGACAATAAGAGACTTGCTCACAGTTTTCTTGTGTTTTTTCCTGCTGTGGGACACCGCTCGCAGCCCATCTGTGCTGATAGGAAGCGAAGAGCACCCATGTGCAGGCCATACTGACGTCAATTGGGCTTGAAGAACCAGTAAAGCAGGAACTAATACCCCAACCTCCCGTCTCTTCTTTCACTTGTTCTCCTTTACATTTACCTGATCTGAAGCTATTACATATTCCTGTGCTTCTTCCTGGTTCCTGTCAGTGGATGTGTTTGTTCACATATCAGGCCACAATTTCTTGTCTCAAAACTCAAAAATTGCTATTTGTTTTGTGTTGTGTTGTATGTAAGTTTGCCTTGCATCGCAAACATGTATCTGCAGATGTGTAAATGTTGCATATATGCATTTCTTGAGGATTTTAAATTGAATAAAAACTAAGTTAAAAAAAAACGCAAAGATTACAGCTTCCATTAGCACATGTGAAAATGCTCAGCGGTGCACCGTGCCTATGTGGAAAATCATACCAGCAATAACCTTTCTCAGCAAATGAAGCCTTTGCATGCAGACAACAGTAAATGAACTGTGAATGTCTGGTGTGTTTCCAACACAAACCGTGTCATCTTCTGCAACAGCATGAGTTATTTACTGTATCTAAAACTTTCCTCGAATTTTACGATGCAGATTGTAGTCACATATAACAAGTCAGAGCATGAAATGAGATTACCACGTCAATGAACATGTGCGTTTTTTTTTTAGATTTAGCTAATGCACAAACAACAAGATGCAGATGCAGTGTGTAAAAACTAAATACACCCTTGCAGCTTTCATAGTAATGAAGCAAGTAGCAGGTAAGTGTCTTAAATACAGTTATGTGAAAGTATCCATAAAAGCTTAGGTCAGTTTGCTGTTCGGCAGGATTCAGGTGTGTTCACACAATGCCAGAAGGAAAGACATCAGAATCTTAGACAGGCAACTGTTAAGGCAAGTTTATCTGGTGAGTTATAAGACCATGTCTGAATTATTCTGCAGAGATGCAGGAAAATCAATTAACATTTTATTTATAAAGCAACGGTTATAAAACAATGTTTTTGCAATACAAAAAAATATATTATATAATTATAATTATTATATAATTATGATTTTTGTAATTATCCAAATAAAGATCAAACCTGTAAACTTATTCACCGATTAGTCTAAAAAAGCTCAATTATTGTCAATATATAGGTCAGTGAGCATGTAATGCGCAGAAAAACTGAAAAACAAGGATTTTGCAGTTTCCATTGTCAGAGACACCTCAATCAAATCAAACAGCTTGTTGTCAACTTTTCTGAGCTATGAGCTATTAATTTCAAAAGGGTGTGTTAGACAAAGAAAACTAAAAACTGTGAGGACTGGAGTTTGAGAACGCTGCTTTAGACAGAAGAGACATCTGACTATAATATGCAGCCAAAGCATCATAAAACCCTCATGCCAGCTGATGAGCACTCCCCTGGACCTGGATGCATTGCAGTCATTGAGATGTACATGAGGCCATCTGTCTGGCAGCTAACCCTGCAATCAAATCGCTTCGTGCAAAGATCTTAAACAGCAACAAAGCTTCAGCAGAATAACTGAAGAGACTCGTGGTGTTGCAATGATCCTCTTTAAATCCAGACGTCAGCCTGACTGAACGCTGTGCATAACGCAACGCTTACAAGCTTCAATGGTCTGAAGCAACATTTCAAACAACAATGAGCCAAATTCCTCCACAGTGATGTGACATGGCTAACGTCATGCAAACAGTAATCACTTCAAGTTATTCCAGCTAAAAGTGCTTCAAGATATTTCACCATGAATGCTCCCAGCTTCAGCATTATGAAATAAATAAATCATCATTTATACGAGGATGTGCAGAGTTCCTCTTTCTTGTTTTGAATCAACATCCTGATACTTTGCATACTTACCAGAAAGACAAACTTTAGTGACACAGGGCTGATTTGCAGCGGGAGACCTTCTGTAAGAGAGAAATAGAAACCAATCAGGAGGACTGAGAAGATCATTAGAAGTATCACTTCCTGATGAAAACATGAGTTCAGGATCGCTGCTCGCTAACAGCAAACTGCCTTGTGGTGCATGGTAACCTTCACACTTTGACCTTTCATATGCTTCTTATTTTGCCCTTACATTTGATCAAGTGGTAGATAAACAAATCCGAGTTAATACGTTTAGAAGGAAAAGCAGGATATAACTAACACTCATAGTGGTCATATCTGAACAGTGCAGATGATTTTCCTGTTGAAATTTCATCCGAACAGAAGATGTTTGTGTCTGAGAGAAGCTGTTCGTGTTCCTGTGAATTTTTATCAAAATAATACTAGTCATTAAACATGAGTGAACATATCTGTGCAATCTTTTTAAACAAATTTTATAAGAGGAAAAAGGAAACCCTAACACATGGCTTTTTTTCTGCCTGATTTGCTTTCAGCAAACAAAGATGCTCTCTCAGTTCTGCAGAATGGACTCGCTGATGCTTCTCTCTGACGTCGGACTGACTCTCTGTCCAGTCTGATGCACCTACTGACCCGAAAATGGGATAAGAGGAAGCCACCGTCGAAATCTGTTGCTTCCAGCAAAAACAAACAATCAGGGTTGCTTTGTTTATTATTTTATGCCGCGGCTCGGTGGGTAAAAACTCTTTGTATACACATCAGTGCTGATATCCTGCAGGTTTAAGACGTTTTCTTGCTGCAAAAGCAGAAACAAATGAAAGTTGTTTACCAGCTTGGATATTATCAACAACTTGCACAGGGCTTGTGTTTACTGTGGGCATGTCATGTCAGGCTACAGGAGGACGCAGCTTATTCTGCACCAGGCAATGACCCATTCATCTGAATTAGGTGTGTTGCAGCAAAAAACAAACAGAAAGCACACCTGGAACCCGTATGAAGGCAACCGTCCAGGCCTGAAGTTGGTGGTCTGTGCTATATGTGATTTCATTGTCACAAGATCATTGCTTTAAAACATCTTCTATAAAATGGCGCCCCCTAGTGAGACATGTTGACATCTTGAATAGTTTGAATCTCCATCTAAACAATCAGATAATCCAATGATATGAGAAATAAACACATAAATTAAAAAAAAATGTTGAAATAAAACAATTATTAAAAAATTAAATAAATAAAAAAATAGTTAACCTCAAATTAATAAACAAAACAGGTTTCAGAAAATAAAATTATTACTTATTATAACCTGACTTACTTATTAGATGCACACTGTACATTTGTCAATGTGGTGAAATTGTTCCTGACAGTCCGGAGGCTCGCCAAAACCTTAAAAACACACATTGAAAAAATATAATTATTAAGTACAGACAACATTTAAAATGTTAAGAATACAGATTAAATCATGAAAATATCTTAATGCACTACACAACAGCTTATTTTTAGACGTGCAATGTGCAGCATCAGTTTGTCAGAGCAGTGACATTTAGTCTCACACTTTTATGTTAACTCTCCCTTTGTCATCGTTCATGTCGAAATAAAGTGATGAAGGGAATCAAAGTGGGTTAGCTTCCTTTAACATTACTCTACTTAACCCACCCTCACGAAGTGGAACCATTAAAACTGTCCAGTTTGGCCATTGCTTCCACTGATCTGATGTAACGTCAACAGTTCGTAATAAAGCTGCACAGCAACACTTGCTCTGATTCAAAATCATTTAAACTAGTATTTTTTTAAAGTACAGATTATTTTAGAATGATTGTAAGGAAAGACACAATGCTGCTGGTAACTTCGCTTTACCAGCTTCAAAAACCAACACAAACAGTTTGCTTTAGAGCTGTGCGTGAACATAATGCTCATCTGCAAACAAAACTCATGTTTACTATGACAAATAAACCTGCTGTTTGATTGTCTCAGAAATGATTGTGATAAATGATAATATTGCAGAATTAATGTCATTTTCAGACTGTTTTTAACCGATATACTAATAATGCTGTAATAGGGCTAAGTACACCCTTTCTAAGAATAAACATTCATTACTAAAGAGCATTTAAGATGATGTGAAGACTAGTTTATGGCTTTTGAGGGTTTCAGCGGTGTGGTTAAGTGAAACCCCGAACTCCAAATGTTTAAAGACCAGAGTTTGGTGGCATTTATTTAAAAGTATTGGTAAGATAGTGTTTAGTTTTTATAAGAAAGTATTGAACAAGCTTAACTGAAGACAATTAAGGGTGCTCCAGCCTCTGATTGGTTCTGCCTTAACAAGCACGGAGTACACACTAGTCTTTGACCGTGCTTATTTACTCATAAGGAGAACTTTGATATCTTAGTTTATCCCTTTTTTTGTTTGATCTTTCCTGTAATTTCCAAAGGTTTGGTGAAGTAATAAGCATAGAAACAAGCCACGTATTTTTGGAAGCACGCATCAACTTGGTCTCTACAGCCAGAAGAGTCCTACTAGTTAGGTTACGTTCACACTGCACGACATAATGCTCATTCGGATTTTTTGTGAAATCTGATCTTTTCAAGATTTCGTTCACATTTCCAATTACATGCGACACACATGTGATCTCCCGTATGAACATTATGAACATCAAAATATCATTATTTTCCTAATGACGAGCAGAACCTTTATGTACACATTGAAACACTATGAATGACGTGCAAGTCGGATTAATGCGAACTGACCGTTCAGACTGAAGTCGCATGTAAAAAGATGCGTATCGGATTTAGGACCAAGTGCATTTGAAAAGATCAGATCTGTGTTGTTCAGACCATCATTAAAAGATCAGATACAGATCACATATAGGAGCAAATCTGATTTGGGTCACTTCATCCTGCAGTGTGAACGTAGCCTTAGTCTCATACACCAGCTTTGTTTTAGTCAGCAGTTACATAGTATCTTCTCATATAAGGTCTTTTTTTAACTTGACCACATATCTAAAAACACCTATAATATGAATGAGAAAAATAAACAACCTTTATTAGTCCTTCAGCGGGAAACTGTAATCTGACCTTATTATAAAGAAGATACAGTAAAGTCGATCAGAAAAAGTGACTTTTCTGTCACAATAGTGACAGAAGTAATTGATGAATATTTCAAGTCAGTTTTTTATTCTCATTATTTCTAAACGAGCGTTTAAAGACTTTAGTGACGTATATGTAGAAAAATATAAACTAACGTGCCCTGCGGTCACAGATTTTGTTCTAACGCCGGCAACGGCAAGATTTTCATGCAGCCAATATGAATCCTACAAAACTAAGCTTAAATAAAAACATAGGGATTAGACCAAGCGGAGGAACTAAGATAAGGTCTTCATTTAAGGAGATATTATATCAAATTTGGCATTCCGTTTGGAATTACAGAAATTCATATAATCGATTTTATATAATCATAGTTTATATTAGTACTCAATGCTTGTCTTCCACATATCGAATAAAAACAGCTGAAACAGTGAGAGGTTTAGCTACAATGTAATGCGTTAAATCTTTGACTTCACCTGAAAAAGCATCTCTAACATCTCTTTGTAGTTACAGTTTGCTCATTACAAGTTATTGTGCTATTAATAATTCATAAGAAGCCATATTACCACTGCTCTGAATTTCATCATTTGCTCTAGACTATACAGAAGGACAAATTACAATTATTGCAGGTAAAATCATGCAGCAGGAACACTTTGACAACTGTTAATTTTATGCATATAATAGTGTGATATGTAAGACGCTGGAGCTTTAAAATGTACACAAGCTTGTCAAACACTGAGATACTTTGGACATTTCTCTCAACTTATCTGGGTGGCAACTGCGTGGAATTTGATTTTGCCTTTGTGACACACACCATGTTATGCAGGCGTATGACCAGCAGGGGGCACTTAATCCTGTCTATTGCTGTCATGTATTGTGTGGGTCCACTTGGGGCTTTACATTTAGAAAAACCTTTGACATAAACATGTTTTATTTATATAACAGCAACCTGTCTGATGAGGGATCAGCTCTCACCTGAGCAAATGGAGTCACAATCAAGTCCTCTCCATGCCTGAGATGGGACACGATGACAACAGCTGTCAGTTACACACAAACAAGCGTCTGATGGATGAACGTGCAGTCATTAAACCGATAACTCACAACTCTCCGACGATGGAGGAATTGCGAGACAAGGACTTTGGCGAGAGTTCATAGTCGCTGTCGGAGCGGTACAGGAAGGACTCTCTGCGCTGGCCATGGCCCATTAGGTTGGGGTGCAGGACCAGACCTGAACCTGGGGACACCTGCGGGTCTGAAGGACTGCAGCAAAGTGACGGACCATTCTCCACCTCGAAGCTGAAAAGACACAAAGATGAAGCGGCTTTTTTAATCAGGTCTGATCAATTACATGTTTAAAAATGAATGTTCACACTGAGCTTATTCAATAAGCTGCTGCAGATTGTCCATAAATTCTGCTGGCGAAAGAGATGACCATATTCCACATGACCATATAGACGACCATATGAAGCCATGGATGTGTTAGAACACAAACGTCATCCTTATTAAATAAACCTGCTGTTCAGTGATAATAAAAAGATGTTAAATTGCAGACCTGGTTATGAATTCTAAAGTTGAAAGTAATGCACAGAGAGCGATGCTTATCTTATGAAGATGACGGATGCAGTCCGCCATCCCATCCCAGCCTGTTGCTACACCTTAGATAGAGCAGCTAAATCTGGAACAACCTTATTTGTCTGTTGACAAATTT
>JBAMHX010000009.1:3419948-3433973 GCA_037177515.1 Pseudomugil tenellus | reverse complement strand
TCCCATCCCAGCCTGTTGCTACACCTTAGATAGAGCAGCTAAATCTGGAACAACCTTATTTGTCTGTTGACAAATTTATTGCGAAGATAAGATCATTTCAAAAAAGAAAAAATTGAAATGATTATGTTGTATAAATGCTAAATGTTTCTTTGTGGACTTTCATCATTATTAAACGTGAGAAATGAAGAAAATGAAGCTAGAACAGGTAAATATTTGATCTGGATTTCTCCTTACATGTACACAGATCAGCGAGCACGGAGTAGAAAAGCTTCTGTGTTGCGAGTTCAGTTCAAAAAGTGAGATGTCAGTGAGTGGGAGGACCGACCGAAGATAACAAACCATTAAATGTAAAAAGAAAACACACCACAGATCTACTTGGAGCAGAAATCGCTGCAAATCACCTCCGTTTGCCCCTTTTTTAATCCCACCGCTGCATGCAGGATTATCTATCCCACTGAGACACCACTAAGTCCCACACCTCTGCTAGACAAACTGAGATTATTGTGAATTTTTCTAAGTCGAATCACAAACGTCCATTTCAGGTTTGCGTCATCCAAATCCCTGCTTTCCACAACATTAACATGTTTCACTCTTAGAAATCTAATCTCTTAATCTGAGACAGGCAGGAAAGCTGTGATACGTCTACACAAGTTCAGTAAATACCAAAATAAGGTCAAAATATGACATAATCTACAAATGAAGCCGTTTTTTTAAGAGAGAGAAACAAAACAACCCAGTAAGAAAAGGCAGTTTGAAAGTCACCTGGGAGCTTTGAGGTGGACTCTGTTCACCACTTCCTCACTGAAGTCAAAATGCCCAGCTCTGAACCTGGGGGACCTCCGAAACATTTTATCCCTTCCACTTCTTCTTCTGTCCTCATCAAGCGACACTTTAAGACAGCGTTAGAGTGGTTGCGCACACTCACAGACCTCCTCTCAGTCATGTAAGAGGCAACATACTGGAATAACGTCCACTTGGCAGAAGCCAGCACGCAGATCTGGGCTGGGACACTGGGAGTGGAACAGCAGTCGCTCTGTTTATCCGAGTGCTTGTCCGTTCTCCCACTGTATTAAAACTCTCCAGATTAGTCCCGAGTGTTCATCCCCCCCACCCACCCGCGGCTCTCTCAGCCACCTATGATGTCCTATAAAAAGCGAAAGGGGGTTTACAGTGAATCCGAGGCAGGTAATTAGATTGGAAATCCAGATATTCGTACATTTGTAGATGTAGAGATTATCGCTGATGTATTTTACAACAGACAAAAATCTTTGGATGAGCTGTGTCTGCAGAGCCTCTGTCCTTTTGCCAGCTGCTGTCAGGTCACATCACATCTCCCAAAAACAACACACACCACATAATTCAGAGATAGTTTTTAAAAAAAACATTCATTTCCCACTATATAGAAATAAAGAGAATACATGTAATACAGCATGGGGTACTTGACCTTTCCTTAATTGTGAAGAGATAAAGAGAAAAGATGAGCTGGTTAGAGGAAAGAAATGAAACAGAGACCAGTTCAGATAATGTAATCATCTGTTTACAGAATATTATCCGGAACAATAAACATCCATGTGCTGTTTCTGACAGCACATGGATGTTGACAAAAAGACTCCAAACAAAGTTTGTGGGGGGGATATTTCTTCAAGACTGAGGAAAACCAGTCTCATTATTATCTTACTGGGAGCAATAAAAGAGAAACCAAGAGAGTCCAAACCAAAAACCTTCTGTACACACAAAGGGTGCTTCTTTATTAGATACATATGTTCAGCATTTCAGTTGAAAACTGGGAATCAAAAGGGTTTTTTTATATCATGTTTTGCACAAATGTGAAATTCATGCAGCTCAGGTGCTTTAGTCTGTGAAGTTAATGGGAACAAATTCCAAAATGTATTAACATTTTCCAGCTGAATTCAGGTTAAAGCCAGTTAGCCTGGGATATAATTGTAAGACTGAGGTTTGGCTCAAAATAAAGTAATAAACCCGACTGAATGGTATGTAACTTCACACGTCACATGCATCAAACTTTATAACAGAATAGACACTACATAAAAAGTTATTTCTTTATGTTCACTACAGAGGACAAACTGTTCTACTCAGCTTGGACTTCACAATCTTTCAGAATTGGAAACATTTGTATGATGAAACAAGTAAAATTTCATCATAACATTTCAACACAAGACAGAACAGCATCACTGTTTCAACAAGAAAAACCCGTCCAACTCTATAAAAATAATACTGGAAGACCAAAAGTGTCACTGTCCTTCCTTTATCTTCACCTGATGAGCTTCAGAATCATTTCTATGGCAAAATATTACAAGTATTATTGATGGTGTCGCTTTTATCAAGGTGAAAGCAATCACTGCCAAAAAAAGAGCTCTAAGGAAAAATGCCACGCTGGTCAAAACTGAAAAACCAGAACATTGGAAAGCTGAACACAGGTGGAGGAAAACAAAGCCACAGGTTCACTATGAGATAAAGACAGATTAGGATTTATAATCTGGAGCTGATAAATTTAAGTTCTGGCATCACTGTTAAGAACAGCGGTTATACTTGAGGCTTGTTTGTTACTGCTGACAGACCAACCAATCCTGGGTCGGTATCTCCAGAACTTCAATCAAATTGAAATCAAATCAACAAACTGATCAAGAAAGCTGGTTCTGTGATCGGGGTAACTCTGGAGCCGATCACCCAAAAGAGATGGAGGATTCTTCACACCCTCTCCACAACGCAGTGATCAAACAACAGAGTGTGTTCAGTGTCCCGGTTCGATGCAGGACTGAGAGGTACAGAAGATCTTTCCTTCCAGCAGCCACCAGCATCAAGAGCAAAACCATTTGATTGTTGTTTTCTTTTCTTATTATTGTTGTTACAAAAAAAGCTACTATAATTTGAATTTCCCTGAAAAGGGATAAATAAAGTATTTTTCATTTCATTTTCATTCAACTTCTATCCAATCAGGCCTGTAATGAGTTTGCTTCTGTCTTTACAGCTAAATTCAGACAATCAGGCGGTTAGCCAGGAGCAGGACGTGTCCTCGTTCTGTCCACTCAGAGGAGACTTAAAACACTATGACAACCTTCCCTCCAATCAATCCTACAAAAACCTGGGTAAATGTTTCCGGTGCATGACCTCTGATAATTGCATGTTCAGCATCGCTTCTTTCTGGGTACTCTGGCTTTCTCCTACTGTTCACAGACATGCATGTTAGGTTGATTCAAAACTGTCCGTGGGAGTGACTTTGTGTGTGTGTGACTGATTGTTCGTTCTATTTGTTTCTCTGTGTTGGCCCAGGCGGCAATCTCTGGCTGCCGATGGTGACGCTAATGCGGAAGTTTGATTCGGTTTGGTTGGATTGATTGCAGTTCACCCCTCACCGCTAGATGACTGGTTCCAATAGAGAGCAATGCCCATAGACTCCCGTGTTAAAATGTCAGATTTCACGGCTGAAATAAACATGTTTACAGAGTGGCTCCAAAACCTTTTTTTCAGTTTAATAGGTCCAATTTTCTGTCATGTAAACTCTGGGGGGATACATTTTTTGCAAACACTTCGGTTTTTATGTTATTTTAATTTTAAATTTAGAGATGTGTCCTTTTAATTGATGTGTGTTAGAGCGCTATCACTGGTTACAGCTGCGTACTTCCTGCTGGCACCACCGTGACAGAGCCTCTCAGCTCTACCCTTTCATCCATTTTGGGATTTTCCGATAATGACGAAACAGCAAGATGGCGACGGTAGGACCCGCCTAATGGCTTAATTTTCGCTCTTCAGAAACCTATGCGAAACGTGACGTATGCGCTGTCCAGTAATTTATACTGTCAATGGATGGCCCTGTGATGGACTGGCAACCTGCGCAGAGTGTACCCTGCCTGCTAAATGCTGGGATAGGCTCCAGCAATCATTGAGCCGTGACCTATTATTGGAATAAGCTACACAGATGGATGAACGAAGGGTTGGATGGATGGATGGAGTTACTTGGCTTGCCTATCAAAACCAGAGCTACAGACACACAGGTAGAAGTAGGTAAAGTAGGTGAACTGTTTCCATACTGGTTAAAACCTAGTTGAAATGCTTTAGTTCTATCTGTTTGCAGCATATTCAGGCACTATTATATTTTCTATGATTCAGTTTGACGTATTTATTTAACTTGCTTTTCTTGCTTTACCAGTGAGAAAGAGGAGCACAAGCCCAGGACAGGAAATACCAACTGCCTCCACCAGGAAGCTCACTCAGGGGAGGAAATCATAAGTTAAGTTTCCTTAAATGCTTAGATATTTCCCTTTGGTGTGTTGTTTGTTTACTTGATCCTTCTCTTAGTTCTTTGACTTGTTAAGCCAGCTTTTAGGTTGTTTTGTTTGCTCTGTGTACTTGTTAGCATGTGTTAACCCCTTATAGTCCATTGCATTAAGTTCTATTGTTTTCTGTTTGTTTGGTTCATTTAGTTGTAACTTACTTTTCATTTTGAATTAAGACCATTCAGCTCCATCCTCACAAAGACCATGAATATGACATCTAGAGTAGCCGACAGGTGCTAACGTGCTTCAGTCAAAAACATGCTTCAAATACAAAAAACATCAAGAAAAAAGAAGCTACATTAAAAAAACTGCTGTGAACAAGGAAACTGTGCATATTTACTCTCATAGTGGAAGTACTCTGATCTCAAAGTTTCTACTAAGCTCAATAATTTAAATTACCTCATCTCTTCATTATATTGTACCAGATAAAAGCTAAATATTTTAGGTTTGAGTACCTTCTCATTAATGTTGCATTGTCTTGCAATACGAGATCGTCTGACACACTACATGTCTACAAGAGGGCTCAGAGCCTGTTAAAGACATTTTGCTTAGTTTTGTTCCTCTCAGCATCAAGTCAACATAACACACACCTGATTTTAACAGAGGAAGTTAGTGTTAGGGTTCCTGTGTGGGTGTGTTTGGCTCCCTCTGCCTGTTCTTTGGCATCATGCCCATCTCTAGGTAAAGGTTTTCCAGGGCTGTCATCTCCTCACCTGGGCTGGTTGTCACACCTGTGGCTCATCACACAATCAAGCCACCTTCTTCTCCTGCCATCTTTAAGCATCAGCTCAGTCTGCCATCATCGCCGCATCGTGTGGCCACTTTGTTGTGGATTTAACCTGTTTCTAAACCCTGCTTCTCTGTCAGGAATCCTGGCCTCGTGTGACCTACCTGACCAGTTGCCAGAACGTTGGCGCCTGCCTGCCCACCTGCCTGGGACTCATCCAAAAAACCCCTTTGGAATTAATAAAGCTGTCTTCTGTGATATAACCTGGAGTTTGACTGTTACGTCTGTGCCTTGGGGTCCCATTTGCCTCTGCCTACTAAAACGTAACAGTATGTTGTCGTTCTTTAATAGATTAATCACAAGTGACCAGAGGTTTGCTGTAAACAGGAATAGTACCGAGCATGTTGCTGTTTTGTCTGCTTGTGTTTAGACTGTAAAGTTCGACTGATATGATTTATTGATGATCCCACATTTCAATTTCCATCTGTTTATGACTGTTGGAGCCAAATTATTGTTTAATGTGTTGATGGATAATGTTTTGTAGTTTGCTGTTATTTTTCTAATTGATTGGTTATGAGATATAATGTGAAATATTATGATTTGAATTATGGACTAAACTAAAAACTGAAGCAATTAATTGTTTATTTTGGTTGTTTACTGTGTGATTGATGCCGTTTCTCATCTCCGCCCCCTCTTTATGGGCAGGTGACTGCAGCACCTGTGCTATATTAGTGTTGGCTACTGGGGCCGGGTGAGTCCTTGGTTTCAGGCATGCAGCCATACAGTTTTAGACCGCTGCCAGTGTTGATTTTTTGTTTTGTTTGAAAAGAAAGAAAGATATCTGCCTGTCACGTCATGGTGCGGTAAGAAACCCTCACACTTTTAGAAAATGATTGCAAAAACAGGAATTCCTAAGTTATTATTTGGAGAATAAAAGCACTGAACCAGAGGAACGAAGTTTTGGGCTTCATGATCATTTTTACCAACTGAACAGCGCTGGAGCGCGTCGGAAGTGGATGCATGTAAACCAAAGAAAGGATCGCGCCTATAATGACTGAATTATAAACCTGCTCAGTACCCCACTGTTTATTATTAACAATTAAGACATTATTGAATTAAAAAAATGGGCCTGCAATGGCAGAAGCATTAGAGATTTCTTTGTACTGTTTAGAAACATATCTGTGATGCGTCGTTAATCAGCTGTTTTTCATTGCAGATCCGCCACGTGAACGAAGCCAGCTTAATACGAAACAGACCAACACAAGTGATAAATTAAGGGGGAAAATCAGAATAAAGGTTATAAAATGAGCCAAGGACACCATCGATAGGGATGAGGGATCTTATATGTTCTCACAGAGTCCATCAAGCGACGAGGCCAACCTGTCCGATCCATCAGATTCAGAGTTTTCTTCATAATTAGGAAAGAGTGGAGCTAAAATGTGTCATTGCTGGAGACGTGGCAACACAACAGCATCACCTGCAGTGCATCACGGGTGTTTGAGGGTGGCACATCTACTGAGAGCTCAGGACTGACTCCAGTCAGTTAATGAATCTTCCATGGATGGTTCACAGTGAGCTGCAGTGATGGAGAATTTAGGACCAACACTCACTTTTTTTAATCACCTGCTTTATTTTTTTTTTGCTTTTTTTTAGAATCTCCAACCAGAAATCTGCGACAGCCTGACTGAGTCTGGAAGGTGACGGAAATATTTAATATCTGCAGGCTGTGATTAAGGATTTGATCCATAAACATTTTTTTCTGCTTTACTTAGACTTCACTGTTTTCTGATTGGCTGTCGCATTGCAAAGCTCCAACTGACAAACTTGTTATTGTGGAGTGAAGAATTGGCCTTGCCTAAATTATTGTATACAGGTGTTGATTTACTGTGTTTTCTATTCCACTGAATTACTTTGATACATTACCATTCTGGGCTGTAACTCAGCCTTGAGCAGCAACCTGACTGACAGCCTGAAATAAACTGCAGTGATATAAAGTTCTGTTTGAAGCACTACTGCTGTGCTGTGGTAAAAACACAGCAAATAAATACCGCAGACAGACAAAACAAAGTTTGAACAGATATACTAGCACATGAGTTTCCTGTCTGGTGATCCTTCCAACTTTCAGAGAAAACACCAGAACAAATATAAATTATGTTTTGACTTAAGGGATCATCTTTGAAAGAAACATCAAGGCGATTTGTTCCCCACCAGCTGGAGCAGGAATCTACTGGAGGTAAATGTGAATTTCTCACTTGGATTTGTAAGAGTCCAACAGTGTTATTCCATAAAAACAATAATGTTAAGAATCAACACATAAAATCCCTTTTATGCCTTGTTTTCGCCTGGCACTCACAAAAATGGCCAATTGTGACTTTAACCATGTTATAAACATTGAAAATAATGCTGATAAAGGATTAAAACCTTTGATTACAAATACACGTATGATTGATAAGTAGTATTGTTATTAGGGGTGGGCCAATACACTATTTAATCGATTATTCGAGACGCAGGATGTGCCGATTCAATATCAATTTTATAAATCCTAAAAGGATTTATTTTTTTAATGAAATAATGAAATGATAACTCCGGTACACTTCAGAAGATGGACTGGTCCGTCCCCTGAAGTGTCCAGACCAGGGCTCGGCAACCCATGGCTCTTTAGTGCTCCCTTTGCGGCTCCCTGGATCTGTTTATGAAGTGTATGAATATGGAAAAAGATGGCGGAGATCAGTGGTGTCACCAGCAGGTTTTCTCGGTTTTCTTTATGCCCGGATGTTTTGACTAGTTCCGGGAACCAAAATCAATATAGTGAGATGTCGTTAAACATAACTGCACGCTCCTCCAGTAGTGTTTTGACCAACTAAACATAATACATTACTAGTGTAAGCAGTGGAAGTTAGACTTAAAGCATCAAATATCGTACAGCAGAGTAGTCACATGGTGTCAATTTCTCCAGGACACACTGCAGGGAAAATAAACAAAAAATCAGGAATGCGTGTTTTTGAGTTTACTGTTATTTTGATAGTGGGCTAATGCCAACACAGCTAACATACACTAACATACTAACATACACTGTGCTGCCTTCACATATAAGGCGTATCTAAGAATTTTTGCGGCTCCAGACAGATTTTTTTAATTTATTTTGTCCAGTATGATCCAGTAACAATAATATAATAAAAAATATTATAGTAATACCACAAACCAACGTCAGACCAATTTCTTGGCAGGCCGAATAAATCACCCAATTATATTAAAATAATCATCACTGGCTGGCGTTTTACTAAGTGTGGTGTTTGGGTTTTATCAAGAGAAAATTGAGATAAGTTATTTTTTAGAACTCAGTGACCTTGGCTCATTTTCTGTGAAGAACACATTTTCAAAGTCCACATTCTGTGTACAACCTCTACACATTTTCATTACATGCAGGGTGTTCGGGTCCAGTGGACCCGGGCTGGAAGTCAGAATATTGTTGGTCCTTTGTAGCTTTATCTTCTCTTCTCCTACCATTATTATGTAGAACCCTGCCACTCACATACATTCACACACATTCCCATGCATTTTATGCTTTCTCACAGGGATACCTGTCTTTATTTTTTCCTACCCTATACCACTTGCAAATGGGGGGGGGGGGACGACAAAAGATATAAAACAAAAGATATAAAAATTAATCACAACTGATTAAAATAGCCAAGAAATTCTCTGCTCAGAGGACTTTGGATATGATACTGGAATACACACCCTACACACCCTAATAGGCATATTGGGAGGCAACATGGGGTTCAGTGTTTTTCCCAAGGACACTTCAGCATGTAGTCAGAGGAAGCCTGGAATCAATCGCCCAACTTTCCGGGTAAAAGATGACTGCTCCTTCTTCCTCCTGAGCTTCAGCCGCCTTTAGAGAGAAGCTCTTCACAATGTTTCAGAATATGAGGACCAGATTTCTAAACATTTTAAGTCTTATCATGGCCGAAGAAGAGAATGAGTATCTGCTGGTTCCAAAATGAAGTAGACCCCAGGAACAAACTTATCAGCATTTCAGTAAAAAAAATATGGATGTCAAGGAATGTGGAAATTGAATGGTTATCCTGCCGAAGAAACAAAACACCCCAAACGTATGCCAATGTAATAAAGATGCAGGACATCAAGTCTTCTTTTGAGCTTTTCATCACATATTTTATCTACAGTATACTTCTGGATTTCACCAATTTAGAGGGATAGAGTGTCTTTGGACACAAATGCAAGGAGGTGGACCAAATACATGTGATCTGTGTGTGGGATGATCGGTTATGGTCAGTGAGATTAATCTGTAACTTAAAGAAAGACTTGTCAAAATAAAGTATTAGTTTGTATCACTGAGTGGGGAAGACGTTATAATACACAGTCCTCTATTAGCAAAAGAGTCTTTCACACTGTGTGTTTGTTAGAAGTAACATCCCTGTAGTTATGCTAACCTAGCATTACATTATCTGACAGCTTAAAAAAGGTAACTGTAGAAAAATTACAAGTGTACAAAATATTTGAGAGTACAGAATGATTGCACATGACTCCACCAGCAACATGCTGAAGGAGTGATGTGAACACAGGACTAAATATTGTAAAACAGTAAGAAGTTCTGCCTGAAATGAATATTTTTGCTGTTGTAAGCCTTAAGGGACCAAAAAATAAGTTTTTTATCCATTAAATCCATATCAACTGGGCCCTACTACAAACATGAGACAGCAGCTCTCGTCCCAGCCCAAGTTATAGGAGGTTCTGTCGATTTGGAATATGTTAACATAACACATGTCGGTCAAGACTTCTTTATCAAAACGGCAGTTTTAATAGATGATTCAGAATTATATGTAATAATTTATTTAAAAAAGATAGTTTAATCATGAGGTTTCTAAGATGGCCAACACTTTTTTTTTAAAAAAACGTGTATTACACATGATTTTAAACGTAGTGCTTTATAAACAAAAAGTTAAGTAAGCTTTGTTTTCAAACACTAAAATAAGCAGCTTTTTAGCAACAATGTTTACTTCTAATAAGAGCAGAATATTTGCTCTTATGACTTATCATCCTACATATATTTATTAAAAAGAAGGATGGAAATGTCACGATTGGTTTAAAATGTAAAAGTTATCAGTCTGGATTTCAAAGCAGCATGAAGCTGCCTTCTTTCTAAACACAGAGAACAATCAGCTGCATTTACTGCTGCTGAAGCAGAGTTAAGAACGAAGAGTAGTTTTCTTCCTCCTGACCTGGGGTGTTGATTCCTAGCTTCCCCTGACTATATGCAGAAGTGTCCTTGAGTAAGACACTGTGCTTAATGAGGTTTAAGTGTGCGAATGGGTGAATGTGCTATGTATTGCGAGGTACTTTGACGGGTTACATTAAAAGCGCTATTTATGTACGAATCCATTTAAGGTCCATTTATGCTCGAAGCAGAAGACAGCAATACAGACAGACAGACAGTTTGATCCATCTCTTGTGCTGGTTACTCACATAACTTAGACTGTTTTTAAAGGGGCTTAGCTAGCAGTCATTTTACACAGAAAATGGAGAAATATCACAGTAAACTGCGAGGACAGCGTTGATTATGCTGATATGCAAATGGAACAAACCAATGAAGAAGAAAAGGAACAAAAATAAGACAACGATGCAGCATCGACAAACACTTACATACTCAAAACGAACATGCATGAGTGTAGGATTAATCTGACTAGTAAATATATCCTTAAGCTTCCAACATGGGCAGCAGCAGACATCTTGATAATGAAGTAGCAGAGAATCTACAGTGTGGAAGTAAAGCCTCTCCCGCTCATGAGACTCAAACAATTACACAAACTTGCATAGGATGAATTAAGGTAAAAACAGCATAACTGTGCAATATGAGGCTGCTAGCATAAAGTCTATAGGATCAGAATCATTGTGCTTCAAAAGAAACATTACACGTGGTTCAACAAAGTCTAAGGGTGAATCCCATTTCCCCCCTTGGCCTTACTGCGTACACGTGTAGGGGTGTCCCAATTCCTATGAGGACAGAGGGGAAGGGGTAAGTGATAGGGCTATTTACCCCTTCAAACGAATATTTTTCAGGAGCACACTTCAAACCAAGGGGTATGAAAAATTTCCCAGAATACCTTGCGATTTACCAACGTGATGGCTACTGTCGAGTCTAAAGAAGTTCACAAATGTATTTTCTCCACTGAAAAGTTTTTTAAAATTATGACAAACGTTGATTTGTATAGTTTAACGTCATTTTAATATGTAGTAGTCAATCTCTTAATAAAATGCACACTGAAAAAAAGTCGCTAGCTCCAGTTGAAGCTCCAGTAATGTAGCATACTGAACGTTAGCGGTGCTCTGTAGCGACACATTATCTACTCTGGTAACGTTATTAAATTTTGTTTTTGCAACTTCACTTCTGGCCGTGAAGGGGTGTCCCAAATCGTAGGGCTAACTTTTCAGCCCCACCATTTGTAGCTCCGTTTGAAGGGGTGAGGGGCAAGGGGTAGGGGAAGGGGCAAGAATTAGAAATGGGATTGGGCCTAAATGTATTATCATATGTCCTAATATGCAGAGAACAAGAGCCTTCAGTAACACGCACCAGAGACAGAGACAGACTCGCTTCCATCAGTGTCTCCCACCCAATATGTTAGAAAAGAGCAACTCTGATCTCCTGCATAGCACAGGGTTGTTTACAACCATAAAAAGCAAAAGCACTGAAGAGAAGGTGGTAAACAAAAGAAAGCTGGTTTGACTTCATCTAAAAATATAAATGTTAACTTTGCAGTTAATTTACAAGTCTAATGCCAGAGGGAGAAAAACAACTGTGACTGATTCAAAAGCTTCTCGGCTTTATTAAAAATGGTTAAAAAAAAAACTAAATATAAAAAAATAAAAAAAAATCAAAGCTTCAGAAAATTATTATTATTTATTTGACTTATTAAAAATGTGCATGCAGAAACATGGACATAACTCCAGTGTGAGCTCTGCAGAGTGTTTGCACTTGCTTTGTTTTCTCAGGTCTCACCTGTCGGGGTCAGCTTGTGTGATGTCGATGCGAGGCAGAGAGGCGATGGGCAGGCTCGTGGGTCTGGTCCGGGTCACGGGATCTTCCTCTGGAGTGAGCGGCCGGCCTCTGTCCCTCTCCTTCTCCGCCTGTCGCCATGACAATGGAGGCAGCTGCAGGTTGCCAGAAAAGCGTCGGTGGACTTTGCACACCTCTACCCCGAGGGTGCTGCCTGTGGAGAACTGCCCTGCGGGAGGCTCTGCATGCTCCTGAAAGGCAAAAACATTCATTAATTCATGACTGGCTGAATCCCAAAAATCAGGGCATAGCTGAAAAAAAGAGGGTAAAAATGTTCTATTTAAAAAACAAGTTTAAATGAATAGAAAACAAAGAAAGTAAAACAACTGACTTAACACCATTACACACCTACTCTGAATATTTCGTCCGAATAATTCACACAGCAATATTTTTATTGGATCAATGTCAAACCAACGGTAACATTCACATCAGAGTTGAAATTCCATCCTTTTGCTACTTTTATTTTTTCTGAGCTGAGGTTGATTTTTCTTAATATTTGCCTCCGACAGACGCATAATCGACCAATCACAGAAGGTGTGCTGATAGCGTCACCGAGCCGGTCGCAAGATGTCACCTCGCTGTTGCTGATTTTAAGGTAAATTTATTTACATAGCACAATTAAAAAACAAGGGGATTCAAAATGCTAACACACAAAAATTAAAAGATTACAACACAAGCATGATTTAAAATTAATACACAAAAAATTAAAAATTATTAAAATCATAATTAATTCCAGATTAAAATAACATCAAAACTTAAAAGAACTTCTAATAAAAACAAGGCCTATGGCATTGGAAGCAACAGCTAAGGGTATCTCCTCGAACGCCCCCAATCCTCGAATAGGAACACAATACAATAATATAAAGCCACACATGTGCAGTCACAAAGCTCCAGCTGGTGTTGAAACTTTAAACGAGCCCGGTATGTCATGAGAACAGGATGCATCCTGAGTTCATGACTTTTTATTCGCATTTGATTTGTGGTCAATGAGACAAATAGTTCCAGAGATATGGGCAAAAATCTGATTTTATGTGCATAAAGCACCACCTGGTGTGGAAAACATAATTCCAATAATGTGAAATTAGATACAGATCGTCCTCTTGGGGACATAAACAGGTATACTGAGTATCAAAATCCCATTGTGAAAATTGTTCGAGTTACTCCGTATATAACACTCCGTGTTCGTGGATATAACTACAGAAATGCCGCAGACAACAGAAGAGTCTTTAACCTGGATTTAAGTGTTTCAGTTGATCTGAGGTTTTCTGGGAGTTTGTTTCAGACATGTGGAGCATAGAAGCTGAACACAGCTTCTCCGTGTCTCCTGACTCTGGAACTGATAAAAGACCAGATCCAGACGACCTGAGGGGTGTGCTGGGTTCATACTGGATAAAGAGGTCTCGGATGCATTTTGGACCTAAACCAGTCAGAGCTTTATAAACCAGTCACAGAACTTTAGTCAATCCTCTGACGGACAGGCAGCCAGTGTATTTGTATCACCATGGCAACCATGTCTGAGCATCTTGGTCTGGCTGAATAGATACACTGAAATTGTCTCTCTGCTTTTTTGAGCTGTAAACAACCCTTTTTACATTATTGACGCTCCTCACAAGAATCAACTGTTGCAGTCCCTTCACACCTGAACTGCCACTTGACATTTTTATGAAGCCGCTCTGAATATAAATTGTGCTTAATGTGCAACGGTTCAAACAGGGAGCCAAGGATGCGTACGGAAACGATGGACTGTAAACCAGCCAGGCTCTGGGGAAAGAAGGTCTGCCTGAGCTCGTCCACTTCATGTTTACTGCATGCAGGAGGAAATGAAGAGCCAAAAGGTTTGAAATGAAGGCGGCAGATGCTTGATGGAGAGGAAGAGAAGATGGTCCTTCAATGTGGCTGTGGCAGACTGGAAATCATTCTAGTTATTGTGT
>JBAMHX010000009.1:3393744-3404806 GCA_037177515.1 Pseudomugil tenellus | reverse complement strand
TGAAAACAATTACCAAAATCAAACCAGGTGAACTAATGAACAAATACATGAAGCTGAAACAGAAAGCAATGGGCAAACTACAAAATAAAACAGGAAACCAACGTGAGCTAACCCAAAACCCTAACACTAGCTAGGTTACCTAACATCAAGTATAAAAAAGAGCATTTCCAAGAGACTCTCAGACGTAAAGATGGACACGGATTCATCGATCTCAAAGTGCATCTAAGGATTTTGGGACAACAACACAATCAACATTGTGTGATTTAATCAAAAGATTAATAGAATCAGGAGAAATCTCTGTGCACATGTGAGAAGCTGAACGCTAAAGCTATGTCTCATGACCTCTGGGTTCTGGGGCAGGTCCCTGAACGGACATGATTTTTTACTGGACGCTGAAACATTTCCAGAAATCATTGTGAACACTGTTAACTGTGACATCAGAGTTAAAGCTCCATCATGCGAAGAAGAATCCATATGTGAACATCCAGAAACATCTTATCAGGCCCAAATTTCGCTTAATGGTCTGAGGCAAAGTGACTCCAACGGACCAAAACCTCAAATTCTGAATAAATTAAGAGATAATTGCTTCATGTTGATAAAATCAGAATAAAATGGATGTTGATTTTTTTTTTTGAATAAAAGAAATTCAATAATTTATTACACTTGATTTATATAATTATTTCTTCTTCTTTACACCATTTTTTGGTTTTAATTAAGTTATCTATGACCACTAATGACACGAACTCTATAGAGTTTAGACATGAAGGTTCTCACAGAATGAGCTGCAGAACGTAGACTTATCCATTTAGGGTCAATATGTAAAACATCTGGACTTCCTCTTTATCCAAAAGTACAGTTGAGGTATTAGCAAGTATTTGATTAAGACTGATTAGTAAAGTTTAAAACAGCAACCAGGAACAGCATTTAGATACAAATCTAATCTAGCAGTCTCTAGCATGAAGGAAGACCCTTTTTCCTTCTTTCCTAGATAAAATTAGCATTTAACAAAACCCTTAACTAAAGTCAAAAAAAGAAAGTGACCATGAATTAACTTCCAGTAAACTATGAAGACTTTGGTTTAGACATTGGCGAGTGATGCGAGTGTGTCCCAGAAGGTTTTTCATCTCCCAGGTGGCTCTGAATACAGTGAGGATGCTCATCAATTATACAACGGCCACAGCTGGTGGAAAATGACCACGAGGCAGACGTGACTGACTAATCAATGCGACAGAGATGCATCAATATTTCCTATGTAGGGATTGATCCCCACTCTGTTCCACCCACGTCACTTCCACCTTTTGATGTGAGTGGAACGATTGGTACAACTGCTGTTAATGTTTTTTAACTGCATGAAATCCTGCAAAAAATCACTCTGCCTCCAGGTTTAAAACAAGCAACTACCTAAATATCATGAAAGCATACATTTTATTTCATTACAAATACCAAGAACCTAATACTTTTATTTAAGGCTTTATTACGTCAAGCTTCTGAACATTATGAACATTATACACTCACATAGAAATCCTCTCATGCACTATGTGTTAATAAAATATTATTTAAAAAAAACATGAATACAATTTCACTTAAAGAAGGGTGATAACGTAATAGCTGTCTTGTGTCTATTTAAGGTGGATATGTCTAAAGAAGCTATTCAGAGAAAGAGAGCGTTTAGCTTTAATTTATCTGTATCTGCAGCCTGAGAGTTGAACAGTTTAAAGTGATGGTGAACAGGATGGGTTGAGTCCTTGATTATTGTTGCCTTATTTAGGCAACAAATGTCCTGGAAAGCAGGAAGGGGTGAAATTATTATCGTTTGTGCATTTTAATCACGCTCTGTAGAGCCTTTTTGTCAGCTGCTGTACTGCTGCTTTACCAAACTAGGATACTACAGCTTGAATGATGTTCGATTGGACAGCAGTAAACGTTTTTCTTTATGTACAATGTCGCATGCGCCTCGTCGCATGCATGGCAGTCTCAATGCGGTGATACCAGATGTGAAGTCAATTGGTGATGCGGTCTCACTTTTAGCTAGAAGAGGAGAATCAGCAGCTTTGGGAATGGATGGAAAGTTAAACATACTTAACACTAGAACCCAACTGATCGATTGGTTTTTAAATGTCAATTAACAGCCATTGTTTCACAGATTGAACGTTGATTTATTCTTCTTCATTGGACAAGCGGAGAATGATGCGTTTGCAGCCTTTGTTCACTAGATGGTAGAGTTGACTACATTCACCCCTCAGTCCTGTTTGCCACCATCTCAGTAACAATGCGAGTAGCTAAAGTTACGCTACGTTACAGCAATGGGCTGAGTGGAGCCGACCGGTAAGGTTATAATAACGTTGTCGTTTTAGCTTAACTCTCTCTGTCGTCTAGGAATGTAACAATGGTTTGTGAATCGGTTGAAAATTGATGCATAGCTTATTAAAACGTTAATCGAGGCAGAAAATAAATTAATTGACCACCAAAGACCTGTAAATGAACTCCCAGACGCACAGTACAGAAAGTACGCAAAGTACATTAAATACATACTGGCACGCTTCACCCAAACGTCATTATTGTGTTGTGTTGTGAATTGCAGAAGCCCCACTAAGAAGCTTGGCGACATCAAGCAACTTTGAAATAGAAGATGTCTCTGCTACTTTAAAGTCAGCAGTGTGGCAGCATTTTGGATTTCCTGTGTTCACAAGTGAAAATGCCGATAAAATTACAGACGAGACAAAAACGACGTGTAAGCATTGTAAGAGACTGATAACATTAGGGCTGGGTGATTAATGGATTAATTTGAATTTGTTGTTCATGAAGATTTATTTTTTATGAAAAATCAAGATTTTTTTTTTTTTATTTTTGCCTCCTTAGCGGCCTTCTTACATCATGGTAACGTCAGTGTACTCCTGCTGATTTCCCACAAATCTGCTTAAACACATCAACATGGCAGCTAGCAAAGAAGAGCTAGTTCCCAAAAAAAGCCAGTTTCCTTATTTTTTGGAACTGGTATGTTCCAGATAATAGACAATCTACGGTAGGGGAATTATTGATGGGAAAATCAGATTTGGTTTGAAAGAATTGGATATTTTACTTTGGCCATATCGCCCAGCTCTAGATAACGTACACAAACAGTACGGCCAATATGCTACCACTGCGAGCTAGCCTAGCCACCCACACCCCAGCAGGAGCGCAGAAAAGTAAAGGGACAAACTACATGAAAAAACTCGTCCATCACTGTTTATATAGCAAAAAACAGGAGAACTTTTTCAAAAACGAATGAAGAATTTAAAGAAATTATTAGAACTTCAGAGCTGAAGTACTTCATCCCGTCATGCCCATACTTCAGTCAGAAGGAGATGAGGTGATTCTTTCATAAAAGTTCAACTTGAAATAAATGCAAAATATTAAAAAATATATATTTTAGTCATAACAGGATTTATAGTTACTTCCATATTATGTACATATATTACTTTTCTTGGTGCTAGGTTCTGTTAGTTAATCGAAAATTTTACTATGATACAAAGACAGAAAACCCAGATAAAATAAAAAATATAAAATAATAAATGAATAAATACAAAAATAACTTTGCTGTGAAATAGCTATTGTTTATTTTGTTGAGAATAAAATAAAAAAAAAAATCGAAATCGTGACTTTGGAATCGTGAATCGAAAACCCTGGATAGCGGATAGACGACACAGACTACCAAATAAAAACCACCCAAAAATACAGAGAGAAAAAAAAATGTGGTTTTATTCTTCTACTTCTGCTAGTGTCTTTGGATGGTCATAAAAAACTAAAAGTTGGTGTCAAAATGCAGTAGTGAACTCTGTACACACTTACCACAAGTGGACAAACTGACTTAACCATGGCAGAAAAAGTATGAGAGCTGGCCTTTTCTGGAAATTTATTTATAGAAAATAGGTCCAGCTGTTCAGTCCCTTCAAATTATTCGATATTATAGTCACCCTTGAAATTTGTGAATAAGAGTAATGGGGCAAAATATCTTCTTCTACACCAGCCACCTTGATGACCAAATACTGTTGTAGCATTTTAAAAAATAAATACTATAAAATGGTACTAACGTTGTCATCCCAACTCTTTCTAAACATGTAATGTTGCAGGTTTGAAAAATTGTGATAATTTCACATATGATCATTGATTTGATAACAAAACTGTGATCTTGGTTCAAACTGAATTAAAATACAACTCAAAGTGTGTTTTTTAAACCAGTGCTTTCCCTGCTGTTCCAGTTTTCTTTACTTGTGCTTATAGATGTGTGATGTGGCAGCTGCTTTATGCCGTTTGAAGTTTCCGATGAAATAATTCCAACAGATCGAACAAGGATTCGGTTTCTTTGAGCATCTGTTTAGTTTGGACTTGTTAACCAGAAGCTGGTTCAAATCTCAGCAGGCGAAAAAGTTCTCAATATTGTATGAATCCACATAGCTCAGCTTGGAATAATTACTCACAAAGCCGACTTTATAGTTGGGAGCTCCTAATTAAACAATATCACGTTATAAAAGCACAAAAACCCAACTGATGATAAATCGCATCACAAAGACAGCTCCCATTTTTCTCCCATCTTTAGTATTTATAAACCTATGACTTGTATAAAAAAAGCAACTTCCACTGGCATCACATGCATTAATATTACAACAGGTGGAGTATTGATTTCTCCACCATGCCCTGAAAAACCTGTCTAGTGAAAGTTTTGAGCCAAGTGAAACTTTGTCCTGATACTATGTGAAACAACAGAGCACCTGCTCAGTTTACATGCTGCTGAGAGCAGCTCGGCACAGCAGTGCTTCAGAGCAGGATTACATTTTATAACGAGCAGCTCAGGGATTTCTCAATCTCCAAGAGACCACTTATTGAAATTCAGGTTGCATTTACCATTTTATTATTTGTTTCGGCGCTTCAAAAGTTACTTTATGACAGCTGTGGCATCTCTGAGAACTTGATCAGAAAGATAAAAAACAGCAAACCCGCAGGCAACAGAAATCACTACTCAACTACAGCAACTATGACTTTTATGATCAATAAATCTGTCGATATTACGTCCAACATCAACTATGATGCACGCTTGTTACTTGCATAATATTACAAAGTAACAATTTGGCTTTTATCTTAAAACACTTCAATAATAAGAAGCTTATTCCTAATATCTACCCAAACAGTGGGAGTCTTTTCCCACTTCCCTATTGGATTACGATACAGATGACCTTGATGCGATTATAAAACATTTTATTGATGCTTTCTTATCTCCTGGGAGAGTGACTACTACCCTCTGAGTGGAAACGTGAAATCATTTCTCAAATGTTGTGACAAACAACGAAGATGAAATCTCACCCATTTATTGGTTAATGCTCCGTTTCCATGACATCAGAGCAAAACAAGGAGCAGCATCATTCCCTGAATAATCGTATTTCTATCATAAATTTACCCTCGTTGATCCGCATCTTACTGCGAGGCATTTTTCTCAGCCAAAGCCACCCATCTACCTACAGGTGCATTTGTTTTAATGTGTTAACCCACAATGCCCTGGATTGTTGTTTTCTTCCTGCATTTCAGATTCAAATTCACAATAACATGAACAAAATAATTAAAAAAAATTAAATTAAATAAATAAAGATTAAATATAACACAAATTCAGTCAAAAGGTCTTGAGTCTTTAAAAACAAACAGTCTCTGCGGCCCTGAGGCTCTTTAGCAGGCTGTTCCAAAGGCCACAGACATTAAAGAGTTCTCGCCATAGGTTTAGTCCTCATTCTAGGAACAATTAAAAATCCAGTGCCAGAGGACCTCCGGGTCTGTGAAGGCTCATATTTCAAAATGAAATCAGATAAACAAGAAGGTGCAAGATCATTAAGAAATGTATAAATGATTAAAAGAACTTTAAAATCAATCCTGAAACACACAGGGATCACTTGAAGCAAACTGAGGGCTGCTTTCGTAGGCAGACCAGGTTTTTAATGCATTTACGTCTCATTAAAACTAATCAGACTTTGAGAACCCTGACATGATTTGTTACTTGCACGTACGCCATAGCAGAGAAGTAATGAGGAGTAAGTACAGCCCAGCTGCAGGTCTATGACACAGGCGAAAGACTTTAATGAACCAAAAAATGTGCTGTAATGATAAAAACTAGATCTGGAACTAAAACTAATGCATGTGAAAATCAAAATGAGATCAAATAAAGCTGACAAACAAAGTCAACACTATGGTTTATATTTACGAGCCGTTTGCTTTGTTTGTTTGAGTAGTTTTAGGCTCATCAGATTAATTGTTTAACATTAATCAGTATTATGTACTGGAAATGTTTAATTGTGTCTAAGAAAGAAGTACAGAAATCAATAGGTCATTATATCCCCGAATGCAGCGTGTCGGGGATATAATGGTTTCGCCTCAACTACTGGTGCCGAATATCCTTCATGTGAGCGCGATATCTCCAACAATTTTTGCAATTGGATTTTGATACTCTGTATACCTGTTTAAGTCCCAAAGGTTACGACCTGTATCGAATTTCATGATTTTTGGATTAATGGTTTCTCCACCATGTGGCACTTTATGCCAAAAAAATCATATTTTAAATATATCTCTGGAACGATTTCTCTCATTGACCTCAAATCAAGTGCAAATAAAAGGTCATGCATCCTATTCTGACGTCATACTGGTTCAAAGTTTCCAAACCAGGTGGAGTTTTGTGACTGAACATGTGCAGCTTTAAATTTTTTGTATTGGATCTATTTGAGGATTGGGGAATTGGAGGTTTGGAGGCATTCGGGGATATAACCCTAGCTGTCGCTTCCGACTACATAGGCCTTGTTTTCTATCACTATTTTTAGATAATAAAAGATGGTTTGAGATAATAAGATAATTTATGTTTTCATTGTAAAAACACAAAACACTTGTCATTGAATTATCCATTAAAAATGATGTTAAGATAGAAAGAAAAGTCCATATGAGGTGATTTAATCAATTAACAGAAAGAAAACAGAATCATGACAATAACCAAATAAATTTGTTGCTAATGACTAATGATTAAAGTGTGGTGATCTCCAGAAAAAGTTTTTTTCCTCTCTTTTTTCTTCAAAGAAAAGAAGGGAAAGTAATGCTCCATCACATGTAAACATGCTTGCTAATCGCAATATAACTGCATCAAAACTAAATAAATTACTTTTGGTTTCTGGAAGAAAAGAAACAAACTTGAAATAAGCATGAAAAATGACCTCTTTATCACTGACAAATAAGACGCATAACCTGCCATCACGTTTTAAAAGCAATCGTGAAAAGGGTGAGCCATGTCAATACGTCAAGCATAAAAAGAGCTTTTTAAACGGATCATTATGATTTAAGACCCAAGAGAGTACTCGAACCTTGGCAGAGACCCCCCCCCCCCCCCTGCCCCCTCCCTTCTAAATGCTAAGGGCTTCAGCAGCATCTCCTCCTTTTCAGCCTCAGTAATATGACATCTCCATGATGGCTGCCTCTACTACAAATAATTGGCTGTTATTGAGAAGCGGCTAACAGAATTCATGGTCATGAGGCTGCGCTCGAGAGGGCGATTGGAAGGATTGGGCTTGGATTTTGAAGAGAACACCAGGGATCATTGTGCTAAGAATGCACTAGTGAACAAAACAAACTAGAGCAGCTTTTCTTAATCTACATCTCAAGGACAACACAAAGAGGACGGGTAGACTTGGATTTCAGAATATTATTACTTCCATCTAACAGGGGTGCTTAAGAAAGGCTTTGTACTTCTCTTAAGTGCATTGTAAAGTAAATTAACTAGATCATGGGAGTCATTTAGTCATGTTGCACATTAAGTAGTTATAGATGATAACATTTAAGGATTTATATAGCTATAAATTGTACACTTTAGGCTGTGGACCAATAGGCTGACAAAACAAGTCAAAACAAGCCTTTGAGCTCAGAAAACAAGCGCTAGATATATTTTATGAGTTTATTAATCAATGATTGTAAATTGCATCGTATATATTTTATAATACAATACAAACAATTTTCTAATAAACATTGTAAATGGACAAATCATAAAAGAAATAACCATCTCTACATATTTACCAGAAGATATTAGCAGTTGTATGACCATTAAATCTGTCCACACAATGGAGAGCTGTGCAGGGTGAGTCAGTGGCTGTCGTACTTTTAAAACTGCTGGACACCCACACAAGAGTACCTTTTGTGGTCCCAAAACAAAGGAGCTAAAGAAATGAGGGGTGGAACTGTGTTAATATTATGTTAAATTGCTGTGAAGGGCAGAAATGAAGCCTTTCAAAAAGTCTATATTACACGGTGACTTCAGGCTCATTTACTGACACCAGTCATGTTAGTTGTTGTTCAAAGAAAGCCGATGAAAGACAAATGAGAGAAAAATAACTGCAGTGAGATGACTTTCTCTACATGAATCTTGAGTGAGAAATTTATTCTCTGTGAGGCTTTGATTGCTTTATCAGTTTAAGTATTACTAGTTTAAGTGTTACTGGTCACAAGACAGCGGTTTCTGTCAGAACCACTGGCTCCATTAAATGTAGTTTAAAATAACCCAACCAGCCAGTCTCCTCACTTCTGTGTGGAGCAGGTGGTGTGTTCTGTTGTAGTTCATTCAATCAATTCCTTGCAGCACTGCATTTAGTTTTCGGTAACGGTGACAACGTTGCAATCATGGGAAAAGTAATTAGATTACACTGCTAGTGAAAAAAATAACACTCCCAACAAAGAGCATATATCGATGATTCATCAATCAATATCTAGATTTAGCAACAGATTAAGTTTGGTGTTGAATGACACTGTCATATTTTAGGTGTTTCAATGTTTGATGAAATTTGTTGAGCCTAAGTTTGCAGTCCGATTTAAAAAAAAAAAGATAAACATTATAGAAAAATATTTTTCAGCACTTTCAAATCCTGTTCTTGCATGAAAAAAGTCCCTGGTTTCACATCGTCCCGCTGAACTCAACTAGCAGACGTTCATTTCAGACGCAGTGAAAGATGATTGTACACTTTAACAGTATTTTTATTCTTCATATTTCAGCGCTACTTTATCTGGGAGAAAGGAGAGGTAGCCATAGTGCTGGTGAATGAAACATGACAGTTTTGAAATAAAGGAAAAGGTTTGAATTAGGTGGGGTTCGGCTCCCCTGATAGATAAGATCCACTCAGAAACACTAATGGGGAGATAAAAACATATTTAAAATAAGCTTTATTTTGTTACACTAAAAGTTTCTGAAGTTTTTAAGTCAAATGAGGAGCGTTCATTTGTCAGTGTTTTATATCTATTCATCTACAACATTAAATTCTCTTAAATTTTATTTTATCTAGATTATTTCTGTGGATGTCCATGCGTGGTGGCATTGGATTCAGATACCCATACATGTCACTTATGGTGTGTTTATGCTGGGGGTCAGTAGCAACTGAAAAACTAATAAAACTGGCCACTGTGGTCACAACTGACTTAAATTGAGTTTCTAAATATGGTGGACCATAATTTAATATATATATATTTCATGATTTGGATCATTTGTGTTTCTGAACCACGACTCAGACGACCCAGTCCACGTCGAACATGACTGTCCATGTGTGCATCCTTTACGCCGGAAGTCGTTGGTTAATACATCCACTATAGGGCAGTGCGTTATTCACTTCTAAAATCACACGTCAGTTTTAGACAATAACAAATGTGGTGATGATGCAGGAAAAAAAATGCAGCACAATTGATGGTGGTGGTGTAGGTGGTCATTAAATGCATCATGGCTTCTTTTTGCTTTTTGCTAATAACAAAAACTTAATATTTTAGGACATTTTTTCCAGTTCCTCTTTAATTTTGTTATGCATTCAGATTCTGCATGTTCTTCACCACTCAAACTGTGTTTTTAAAAAAATCTGTATCCCACTCAAAAACTATCAGATAGACACACTTTGCTTGTAGATTAGTTACAGTAAAAAGGACATCTGATTTCTGTCGGAATCATACAATAACACGCTTCCTTGTGTTACTAAGCCTTACACATTGTGTGATGTGACTGGTGTGTACATCATAATGGTAATGCTGAACCAAAATATTGTGTTCCACTAACACGGAGGTTACCAACCGCTAACACTAAAAGATCCTCGTCATTATCATCCAGCACATTCCTATTTTATGTTTAGTCTCTTGCTATTTAATCTTCTGTATCTGGAAGCACCAAGTTTTAACCGATTTCGGTAGATGTTTAATAGGACGAGTTCAACAAGGCTTTCCATTTACTAAATATGTGTGTTACCACAATATGACAGCAACTCCCTGACAATTAGTCATTTCCATGAACCCTGCATGTTATTTATAAGTTCTTTTGTCCAAACACTTAGATAAGGCTCTGCAGTATAATCATTGTAACAGGACACTAAAAGCTCTTGATGAAATAAGCATTTGTCTCGGCAGCCTGAATACAAAGAGGGAAAAATGTAGAAATGTTTTTAAGATTGTTTTCCAAGCAGAAAAGTATAAAACAAGCACATCTCTTATGCGTTTGTGTCCAGCTGATAAGATCGATTTCTCATGACATGACTAATGATGATATCTGCAGTGCCAACATAACAGGCACACGGCGTGACAAGCAGAACAATCCTGGGACACTTGGCTCTGAAAGTCTGACCACTCTATGTCTTTGTCTCTCAGCCTGTACAGTAGGGCAGTGGGTTCCCTGCATGCGGCCTCCACAGTGACGTCATCTTGCCACAAATCTGTGTGTTGTTTCTCTCCCTCCTCAACAAACTCCTCTCAGTCTTCAGCCATCTGAAAAGCTCATTTCTGCTGGAATCTACTTTTGCATTGTATGCAAACACGACCAGAAGGATCTCTGCTGGGACACAGTTTGATATCATTTGGCTGCTGTTATCTTTTCCCTGAAAGAAATACTGCCATATAGCTACAATGCAGTGTTCTTAAGAACCACATGTCAGATTATTATTAACTACTACTTAACCCGTCCTCAACCCTAATCTATACTAAATATATATATATATATATACATATCTATATATATATATATATCTAGAGAGAGAGAGATAGATAGATA
>JBAMHX010000009.1:3359610-3381961 GCA_037177515.1 Pseudomugil tenellus | reverse complement strand
TATCTATCTATCTATCTATCTATCTATCTATCTATCTATCTATCTATCTATCTATCTATCTATCTATCTATCTATGTCTTAATTCTTAAACTCCTCTTTTGATGTTAGCAGGGGTGTATATAGAACATAGGAGGAAGGGGCACCAACCCGCGCCCCCACCACCACAATGAATCCCTTGCTTTTTAAATCTTTATTTATTTATTTATTTTTATCTTGTCACATTTTGTTAAATGGCAAAAAAACGTTATATTTTTTTATGAAAATGTTTTACTTTTCTTATCATTTCAAAGTTGTCATGGAGCACATTGATACCATTTTTTAAAACCTCAACAGAATTATTTAATTGGTGGGGCTTGATTGTGGAAACTATGGTAACCTGCGCTGCAGCCCCGCTCTCTTCTCTCCAAATTGAGTCCAATAGCTCCTTGGTTTAAGTTTAGCTTGGTTGTATTTGTGTGTGAAGTTTTTTAAGACAAAGTTGAAGACAGCTCACTTTACAGTAAAAAAAAAAAAATATCTAAATTGTTAAGATTTAAATCTTAGGATTAGAATGGCTTTCCTTCAGATTGTCATCACCATGGAAACAACTTTTAGACGTGATTTTTCATTTTTATCATATGTAAGATCTCTTGGCTGTGTTAACAAAAAACTATTATTTAAAATTATTTTTGGCCTTAATTACTAAACATGTCATGTTTTTTAAAGGAAGGAGTTCACGCTGTAGAGGGTTCAAAATCATCAATGGGTTTTATTTACCAAAACACAGTCGGGAAGGAATCAAGGACAGGAGATTGGCAGCAGACTGGTGACTGCTTTGGGGGAGGGATCTGGCTTTATGGGGATGATTAAGGCATTTGGAGAGGACGGAAAAGGGACAAAAAAGGAGTAGGTGAAGCTAGGATTGTAGGGCATGACATAAGATGGCTCACTGAGTAGGGGGGGACAGGCAGAAAGGAACAAGGTTGTAGTGATTTATCCAGGAAATGGGGTGGCCAAGATAAGAGATGTTAGTTTGTGGTGACCAACAAACAGATTACATGATTGTTAGTTCTCCGGAAACCCTTAAATCAGTGGATCCTAGCTTATTTTCCTGGAGGACCCCTTTCATGCGACTCCCCAAAAGCCATGGACCCCCTTTAGAAGACTGGTGATCAGTCAATGAACAAGTGCAGTTGTTCTTGTATGTGCTAGTTTACTGGCTAAACATTTCTTTTTATCACCATGTTCATATTTCTACAAAATGACATCTAACAAAATTCTTCAGACATGTTCATGTTGCGGTACACCCACTTCTGTTGTTGGTTTTCATCTCATTGAGTTGTCTGAAATGAAGGAATTATTATATTTTTCTACAGAAATGTCTTATACTCATGATATATCAGTGTAGCATCAACGTTTTACATGTTCTTTTAATTCCACCCAAAGATGACTATCTTTCTTGTAAGTAGCGTATTTACATTTCAATTCAACTTTATTGATACACCACTTAAAATTAATTATGGCAAGTAGTATAAACATATGTACATATGTGACTTTACTGAGGATGAAATGCAAATTAATGGGAAATATGTTGTCATTAGTCACAGTAAAATGAGTTTTTAAGTATCTTAAAAAATCATACATTTAAAATTCAATTCCTTCTAGCAAGAACTGAGTGATGACATCTTTGACTAGAATTCAGTCTATAACTACAAATGTAATTTCCGTTACAATATGGTTATTGGTATTTAAAATAGAAAGTAAAGAAAGGAGTGTGTGTTCATAACTTTCAAGGACCAATATGGCAGCTCCAATCATGTATGAACTGACAACCACAGACACATTGATTTTTTTTTTTAGTAAAAGAGGAAAACACCTTTTAAAAGACACTTTATTTGTGACACTTGTGACTATGCCTTTCACAAGGTATTGCTGGCAGCCTTTTGACCTCACTCTTCTCATAGCAACAGCTGCTATCTTGTGGACTCTGTTATGAATACTGCTAATTATGGATGTTAATGCTCATATTTATAACCTTTATTGTCTGGTCAGTGTGTCATATCTGTCCTAGATTGACAAGTTCAGACCAACAAACTCTTGAGCATTTAACTTTCCATTTCTTTTGTTTTCCTGTAGTGCCCCACAATCAATGATTTTATTCATAGTTATATTGGTTATTAAATGTCTTGAGGGAAAATCGTTGGACATTATTATTAAATTAGCTCTAAAGACTTTGAAATGAGTAGGAATGATATAATTAATCATCTAAAATATCCTGTTCTTTGCTGCAAAAATACAGACTGGCAGCATGAAAGACAGCATGCTGCTGTTTTGATAATTATAAATTAATCTACAGTTTCACAAGAAAACATCTTGAACATATTAAGCCTGGATTTGCAAAACAACATTAAATTGGAAATTGCCACAAAATATTCTCAAAGAGGAAATGCAACCACTGCAGTGTTGTAATTAGTTCCCGTGATCACTGAGGATGTAAGTAGCTTGGAAATCCCTCATCTTATTCCCAGCAACTCATTTGTGCAAAGAAAAACAATTACAGATGTACAGATTAAAACAAATAATCAAAAATAAAAGTTTGTTTAATGAGTTACAGGTTTAAGTCAGCATGTAAAAATTCACACCATTACATGAAATGCAGCCACATTTACTGCTGTTTATACAAAAAAGGCAAAATAATAAAAGGTTTTCTGTGTAAAACCCCAATTCCAATGAAGCTGGAACATTATGCGCAGCGTAACAGAATACAGTGTTGTGCAATCTTTTTTTTTTTATCTGCAGTCAACTGCATACACTACAAAGACAAGATATTTCTTATTAAAACCAATTAAAACTGTTGTTTTAAGCAAATATTCACTCAGTTTTGAATTTAATGCCTGTTACAGATTTAAAATAACTGGGAAAAGGGCAACAAAAAACTGGGAAAGTTGAGGAACTGTAAAAAAAAAAACCCTGTTTGAATTTTCAAGCTCATCTGTCGGTGCCACGATTGGGTATAAAAGCATCTCAAAGGCTCACAAGCAAGTATGGGACGAGGTTCTGCACTTTGTAAACAACTGTGTGAGAAAATAATCCAACAATTAAACTCCTGCTGGAAATTAAAACAATGTTTGTTAATATACAACTGCAGGAATTTATAGATTTAATAAACTACAGTCTATAAAACAAAAAAGATTCAGACAATTTAGAAAAATCTCTGCACAAAAGTGGCAATGCTATAAAACCAACAGTGAATGTCTGTAATCTTCAATCCCTCATTCTGCAGTGTACACATTACAATGTGTACAAGTGCGAGTTAAAACTCTGCACTTTACAAACTAACTGTAAAAATTCTGGATAAGAAACCCACCTTACACATCATTGTCCGATATTACAAAAACACAGGTTGCTCAGATGGGAAAACATGATCAAATTTTTAAACCTCTGTCTGATGTATAAAATTATTCATGGTTTATCACCTCCTCCTCTTCATCAGTTTGTTACTATCCGATAAGCTCATCACTGCAGAACAAGAGGTGCAGAAAGGGGGGAAACTGTATTATTCCATTTAAAAAAGTGCATTTGATCAGAATGCTTTCTCTGTTCGACCTGCAACTGAGTGGAACCCCAACCCCATAAACACCAGGAATCTAAGTACATACGACTCATTTAAGACATAGTTAAAAAATGGCTTATTAACAATCCGCACTGTCAACAATAACCCCTGCTGCTTTCTTGCCTTGAAGGTGTGTGTATGGTACGTGTCCATGTACTGTATTTTTCTATTTGATGTTGACTTTTGGTTAGCAGTATATTCCTGTATATATATATATATATATATATATATTAGCTTAAATGTTTCCCTTGTTAAATTATTGTACTTTAAATTGTGTTATATAATTGTAATTTTACTTTGTTTTTATATTGAATTGTAATTTTACTTAGTTTTTATGGTGACAATTTAACATCCGTCCAGGGACTGCAGATGAAAAATAGCCTTCTAGCTAACTCTGGAAAATTTACAGAAATGTTTTTAATATGCATTGTCCCCGTTATGATAAATAAATAAATAAATACACATGTAAAGCCAAAACCAGATGTCACCAACAGCCAGAAGCACCGGCAGCTTTTCTGGACCTGAGCTCCTCTCAGATGGACTGATGCAAAGTAGAACAATGTGATGTGGTCCGATGAGTAAGATTGTTTTGGGAAAACATGGATGTTGTGTCCTATTTGGACTATTATCAGGACAAGGTTGGATAGCCAGCATCTATGATGATGTGGATAACTTGCACATCTGTAAAAAAAAACATTAAATGCTGAAAGGTTCGTACGGGTTTTGGAGCAATGTTGCATCCAAGCAACGTCTTGTTCAGGGACGTCCTGGCTTATTGCAGCAAGACAAACCACGTTCTATACGTGTTACAACAGCATGGCTTCATAGTAAAACAGTGCAGCTACTAAACTGGTCTGCCTCCAGTCCAGATCGGTTTCCCATTGAAAATGTTTTGCACATTATTGCACAGAATTCCACCTTCAAAGATTCAACAAGTAGCATCCCCAGTTCCCAAATGCACATTGAGCGTTGTTAACAGGAAATGTGATGGAACACAGTGTGAACACGATGCTTTCCCAACACAAAATCCATTTGACATATCAAATTCAAAATGAGTAAATACTCACAAAAACCAATAAAGTTTATCATAACTGATCCGTTTGATCATTAAATATCTTGTCTTGTAAGCAGTTGAATACAGATTAAAAGGATTTGCAGATGATTTAATTGTGTTTTTAAGCACATTTTACAAAATGTCCTAACTTAATTGGAATTTGGGTTGTAAAAAGTCGGGGAGTAAAGATGCAGGAGGAATCATGTGATGACGGATGGGCCGCTCCGACCCGTCCGCTGATGAAGCTGAGAAATCTTCAGAGCAATCGTTGCAAGTGGTGCCAGCATCACCTGCCCAGAAAAAGGGCATTTAAATGCAAAATGTTCCAACATATTTAAAAGATGTAAGAGAATGCAAGCTTTTTCAGAAGGTTTTAAATATCAGGACTAAAAAATAAAAGGAAAAAAAACATCCTCTGGTCCTCATCAGGTCTTAAAATGAGCAAAATACAACTTAAGAGCAACAAGTTTGTAAAATAATAGTAATTTAATCAGTAACTTTTCTGCATGGCATCAGTATCCCAGATGGGTCAGAGGGTTTTTGGATCATGGACTGTATATAAAAGATGAACAAAGCCTCTCAGTATTTTTATGAAGAGCATCACGAGTGTCGTCGCTCCTGGAAAATGGGCAATTCAATTCAATTCAACTTTATTTGTATAGCGCCATTTCACGACAATGTCATCTCAAGGCGTTTCACAGAAATCGGCTAATTAAAAAAAAAAAAAAATCCTTATATAGCGAACCAGCTAGATTGCATCGAATCTTTACTTTGATCAAGATTCGATTCAATCTCCCATCCTGAGCTGCATGGGGCGAAAGTGGGACGGACAATATTTAAGGGAAAAAGGTGGAGCTGAAAAGGGGGTGGATGATTGACATCTATCAAGCTGAGCTGCCTGTAACTACGAGCTAACTGAGCTAACCTGGATCTAACAGGAGCTAACTGACTAGCGGAGGTAGGTGCTAAGGTGTGAGGCTTTGTGCAACACTCTGCCTTGGAGGTCGGATACATGTCAATCAAAATGACACACTCATAATTGTGCCAAATTTCAACATCCCATAACGTCTAAAAGAATGAGTTATGAAATATTTCAGCCTCCCAACGTTGTCATGGAGGTAAATTAGACCCGTTAAACCTGAAATGTTTTTGTAGTAGACTTTAAACATGTTTATTTCTGCTGTAAAGTTGCACTTTTGTGGATAATAGACCAAGTAACAGTTCATAGCACGTTGTTACCACGATAACAAACTGGATGACTAATTTTACTGCCAGCATAAACTATGTTGTGCTTCAAAATCTACATTATTTTCTCATTTGCAATTTGCCATGAAAACTTACGAACTCTACTGCCTAAAGCAGCAAACTAACGCCTGTAGCTTTTGGGTATTTTCTATGGTATTTGCATGGTCTGAACTTAATGTTACTGGCATCTGTCTTTCATGTTTTCTTTTTAGTTTTTCTTGTTAAAACGTCGAGCTTCAAATAGTTTAGAAATGACCTTTCCTCCTTTGCATTGCGTTAATGCTCAATGCAAACTTCCTAAACTATTACCGACCCTCTGATTTCCAGCAGAGGCAAAAAAGGCACATTTGCTTTTCTACATGGCTTATTTCTTATAAAAAATAATGACATTGTGATATGTCACTTGCTCATCTGAGATTGTTTTCATCTACTTTAAAAACTCAGATGAATGATTTAGCTGGAAGTGAAAGGTGGGGTCTTTTTCCACATATGCTGCTGTACCTGTGTGTCTTCAAAAAGAAGTTCCTTCTCATAGCTGTCAATGTAGATCCGAACCGTTGCTCCATCACTACTCGTCCCGCTGAGTCTGTAGATTATTCGAGAGCCATCAGAGAAGATAATCCTCAGCCCCTGTAGTGAAAACAGGCCCGGCACACACTATAAGAATCTTTGCAGCTGAGTGGCTCTGATGTACAAAGAGTCCTCATGCCCACTGACACAGACACTCTTTGTCTCTGAACACGTAACAAGCTTTTTATCAAAGAAATGCAGCACATTGTGTGCCTGTACCTGGTTTCTGGAGATGGTGCTGTCGACGGGGTCTGTGTACTCAAAGCTGTCGGATTTTTCCACTTGGTAGATCTTGTCCTCCACAGCAAATCTCTGCTTCACAAAGGACTTATCTGATATCATTATCTCCAAATCCTCCATCATGTCACAAGCTGCATCTATGTCAACCTGCGCATAGTCGTATCTGTGAAAATTAGGGGAAAAAATTAATTCAAACGTTTTAAATGTTGTAGATGTGTCTGACACGTGTGTTTATATTGTTTACTGTAAATAGCTTAAATAAAGCATATGAAAAATAGCTCACATACTTTAGCTAATGAGAAATCATGAAGAAAACTCTTTTGGCTATACAGCTGTTATTGACAGTGTTGTGTAAATTTCATATATTAGCTTAATTACTTTGCTCTTAATTAATGTCTAGCTGAAAGACCTGACCATAAGGCTCCTAAACTGATGTCATTCTGACCTTAGTAGTATTATCACCTTAAACCAGCGTCCTTCCATCAGGAAAATGTTTAGACGAGACCTCTGTTTTATCTGTCACATCATAAGAACAGGCTCCAGACTGATGCACGCAACCAAAGTGCTTAAACGAAGGTGTCTCATAGTGACTGGGCAGAATAGCTTCGGACTTCTGTGTGACCTCTGGAGAGATTCTCGCCGGGTTATAACCTTGTATAAAACCATGTCTGTATGTCTTCATGTATTGTCTCACTCCACGTTTTAATGTTTAATGTATGTTCAACTTCTTTTATTCTTCATTATGAAATTAATATTCGTCTCAATCTAAAGAAACCAGTCTCCTCGTCCTTGACAGGAAAAACAGCCATTACATCAGATTTAATTTTGTGCACTTTGTTTAAGTGAGAGCAAAACCTTAAAGACTGTAGTTTCATATACTGGCCCTAGATGACAGTTTTGTCCTTCATCTGTTTTTTTTATTCTTCATATCAACATCATGTAGCACATTTTTAATACCATTTGCAATAATTGATCTATTTCTTTTGCCTAGTTCTTTAATATTAGCTGTTCTATTGGCTGACACAGAAAAAAACGACTAGTTAATCCTGATTGTGAGTATCATCCCTACCTTGTGAAGTAGTTCCTTCCATATTTTAGCCAGTGGTCTTTAACAATATCTTCCACACTCTGCTTTCTGGTGGCAAGGATGGACAGCCATGCCAGCACGGCCCAAAGAGCATCCTTTTCACGAATATGGTCTCCTCCTGAAAGATTGTACGAGTTGAAGCTTGCGTGGAATGAAAACATCTGTACAGTTTAATCCGAAGTCTTAAACTAATAACTTGCAGGAGAAAGAGTGTACCTGTACCAAAGCTTTCTTCTCCACACAAAGACAACATGCCTGCATCCATCAGCTTCCCAAAAAACTTCCATCCAGCAGGAGTTTCATATAACTCTATTTTTGTTGCTTTGGCTACTCTGCAGGAAATTCAATGAAAGAGTATTCTGGGAATCCACTGTACCTATTTTAAAGTATAGGCATGTAACACATCTTGAGCCAGTGTGCTTGTTTTGGTAGTGAGGTTGAGGTTTTACCTGTCTAATGCCGCACTTGTAGGCATGCTGCGAGCAAAACCTCTCACTCCTGTGTGCTGAAAGTACGGGATGCAGAAGATGTTGTCAGCAATCACAGCCAAGGAGTCAGACGGAGTGACAAAGAAGCCTTGTTTTCCCAGGATCATGTTGCGGTCCTAAAAAGCACACAGACGGAGGGTGGAAATCAGTCCATTCTGCATTCGAAAGAGAATATCAATGTGAGTACAGCGTTCTTGAGAAAGAAAAAGAAGTTTACTTTAATAAATGATTTCATTAAGGAGATTAGAGCAAGTGCACAAACCCCATCAGCATCAAATGCTGCACCAAAATCATAATGTCCGTCTCTCATGCTGTCAACCAGATCTGTGGCGTACATGAGGTTCGGATCTGGGTGTAGACCCCCGAAATCCTCAATAGGAACACAGTTCAGAGCAGAATTGGCAGGACAGCCCAGCTCCTCACACACTATTCGCTTCACGTATGGTCCAACCACTGGAGAGGCAGACAGAGAGGAAACCGGTGTGAAGACAACAGGGATGTCAGATACCTGTCATGAATTTCAAGATTTAATAACATCTAAATGGAGGACATGTGATGTAAGAACACACTGAGTTTGTGGACTTCCTTTTAAACAACATATGATGCCAAGTCATGATTAAAAAATATTATACTAATAGTAATGGCAAAGCTTGATACTGATATTGTGGCTCCGGACCTCCCAAATATGGACAGATTATACTGTAGTTCTAACTTTCCCATGTGGTAAAATGGGGAAAATGCTGTTTTTACGGTTTTCACTTCACACCGGAGGACCTCAGGGCTCCAGAGAATGTTCATGTTTTTAAGAGGAGGCTCAGGACACATCTTTTTAGCTTAGCTTTTAATTCATATTTATTCTTTTAGTTGGACTCATTTATTTATCTATTTTAGGCTTTTTACTTCTTTTTATTTATCTGGGTTTCAGTTATTGAATTTCCGGTGTTTCCTCTGAGGAGTCTCTGCACCGGGAGCTGGGGTTGGCTGCGGCTGCTGGGCTCTAACTCGCTGGTCCTGGAGTCTGGTCTTGACCTCTTCTCTGGATGGCGAGCTGGTGTCCGGTGGCTGCGGGTGACCCTCTACTCCTGGTGCAGATGACTCCTCTGATGATGCTGTCTCAGCTGATCTATCTGTACCTAGCCTAATGTACCCTATTATTTATTTATTTATTTTAATAGTTGTTTTCTCTTTTCATTAACGTGGTTATTGTATGTGTGCATGTGTGTATGTGTGGTGTTTATGGCAGGGTGATTTATGGACAAAAAAATCTACCGTAAAGCACTTTGAATGACAGTAATTGTATGAAAAGTGCTATATGAATAAAGTTTGATTGATTGATTGAAATAACCCTGTAATTGTATGAAATGTATGTGTGTCTATTTTTCTAACTATAGTTTTTTAATGTGATTTTGGTTGATCTCTGTGGGTCAGTACACAAAGTGAAAGATGACAGAAGCAACAATGAGAACAACACAGAGCTGAAACAAGAACCAGGTAGGGTTCGTATTTACTTTGCATTGAATAGAATTTTCTTAAACAGTTTTTCTTTATATATTTATTTCATTTACTACATTCATATGTAATAAAAATGTTAAGAAAAAATCTTACTAAGCATTTAATGATCATTCACGAAAAGGACATAAAAATACAGCTGCGTCATATTAAAACTGTTGAAGCCAAATTCAGTATTTTGAATTTTATAGTTTATAGTTTAGTTGAAAGGAAAAGTAATAACATTTAAAATTAATAATTTTATTTGAGTTCTGAAAGCATATATTTAAAATATTGAAACATTTTTGAGTTTGGGCTTCACCACGTCACTGTGACGCTGCTGACGAGGCTTATTTAGCCAGATTGAAGCCAGAGACGGTGGAAGGAACATTTTTTTTAACTGTGTTATTCTTTACAAGACTTTCATTTATATCAAACTGTCTAAATTAAGAACTCACCTCACTTTTGTTTCAAATACTAGTTGCTACACTGATTTTAAAGCTGTGGAACAAAAGACAAACGAAGTGCTACTACTTGAATAATTAAATGTGTAAAAAATCGTAATAGATATGTGGCATACAGGAACCAAATTTTGAATTTTGAATAAGATAAGTGACAATAATACTTTGTTTTAGCTTAGTTGTAATCCAGTTCTACATTGAAATGATAACATATTAATACAAATATTTTATGATTAAAAATTTTATGATTTTTAAAATAACTTGAGCAGGTTGTGATGGGACTGGGTTCAGGGTCCCACCTGGATCAGACTCCACCGATCCAAACTAACTTCGACAAAGGACAAGGGACGCTGGTTGTCCTTTTCAAGGTTTATTTTGCTCTTCACTTCTCACACACGATATGTGTTTATTCATTTCAGAGACAAGCAAACAATTTGTCAAGCACATCTACCCCACACAGCTGACACCAACCACCGTAATCGCCTTATCCATACATACACACACCCCTAAGCTCCGCCCACTTCATTAACACCTGTCATTTGAGTCAGCTGTGCTCAGTGCCACTATAGACAACAAATACCACACAAAACACAAACATTACACATTTCCCGGGAAAAAAAAACAAGTACAAAGAACAACCAACAACAACATACAACAAACTATTTACATGTAAACCCATGGGTATAAAAATGTACGATTGTGTGTGTAAAGTATGTATGTGTAGAATAGTCAGCTTGTGACGGGGGGACTCCGTCACACAGGTTAAATTTTAAAAATGATAAAGGCAAACACTGGAATAACTTTCTGACAACACAAGTAGATTAAAAATGTATTACTTGTGAGTCCCCATTTTAATCCACTCCCATAACTGTTTAAAGTGGAATTAAGCCCCAGAAAAGTAGTTTTGCCTTCCAAAAGGTAGTCAGGAAACTGCCGCAGACTACGTTTCACAGCTGCAGACCAAAAACACAGATACTGAGTGACATGGTGTTGATAGACTGCGCGCTTCTGTTAACATTATCAGCAGTAGCTTCCTGCCATTGCTTGTGGCCTTCCGGAAAGTGGTTCATCATATTTTATAAAAATTGTGGTGCTAAATTAGTTTTATGTGCATCTTATTCACGTTACTATGACTTTGCCAGCATTATGTACTGCTTTCCACTATGAAAAACTACCTGAGTATATATATAAATAGACTTGTGTTAATATCTGCCCAGTTTTACTGATTGGACCGATGCTGTTTTATGGAAAAACAGATAAATATCTGCCGATACTGATATTAGCACCGATATTAGAGATATTGCACATCTCTAATCACAGTCATTTGAACAATAACTGAATAAGTAGCTACCGCAATTAAACGTCCTGGTTTTCCTTTATGATTGATATGTAAATATTTAAGAGTAAGAATGTCTGTCTAACATTTTCTATCAGGTATGTGTGTCACTGAAAGGAAGAAAAACAGTTGCCACAGTCACCTCACAAGTTACATGTGTACATCATGTCACTAGCCAAATTAGCCATGGAAAAGATTGCATCTAATTATTTCCTGCGTTGCTTACCTCCATGCATGGCATCGAGTCTTATCCTGATGTGGTTCTCACCACACAGAAACTCCTTCAGAGCAGCAAAGTCAAAGATGTTCCTCAGCAGGTTGGCATAAGACTCCACAGAGTCCACAATTTCCACTGGAGACAGTAAAAAAAGAGAGAAACAAAATTATTTAACTGCATTTTCATTTGGCCTGTGTTTTATGAATTGTTACATAATATCATTATATAATGCAACATCCAAGCTAAATTAAAAGATGATCATGTCAGTGAGGATGTCGCTTTGCTTCATTTCACTGACATTTTAGCTCACATTCACACATTTCTTTTGCTTTATGCATTCTGAACAATCGTTTCCCAGTTTATTAGGTCAAACAGCAAGATGGCGTTCTGGACAGCGTGCATTCTGAGGTGTTATTTTTATAGTATCGCATAACATGATGTGGTCATTGAGGGCTGACAGGAAGAACTGAACACATACACTCACCACTTCATAACGCCCACTTGTTCAATTCCTTGTTAACACAAATATCTAAGCAGCCAAACACATTGCAGCAACTCAGCACATTTAGCCGTGTAGACATGAGGACGTGAGGACAACGTGCTGAAGTTCAAACCGAGTATCAGAAATAAAGAAGAAAGAGGATTTAAGTGACTTTGAATGTTGCATGTTGTTGATTCAAGTCTTTACTGGGATTTTCACACACAACCATCTCTAGTGTTCACAGGGAATGTTCTGAAGAAGAGAAAATATCTGTTAGTAGCAGTTATCTGGACCTAAATGTCTTGTTGATGTCAGAAGTTAGAGGAGACTGGTTGGAAATGAAAGAAAGACAAAAAGTCAAATGAGGACGGTTTCAACCAAGTCATGCAGAATAGTCTGAATCTCCATTTAAAATCCACATATCGAGATTGGAAAACAAGATGAAAGCTGGTGTCTGCTGGTGGTGTAATAGTCTGGGGGATATTTTGCCAGCACACTTTGAGCATCGTGGCATAATTAACCTCCTTAGAGTATTACTGCTGACCATGTGCATCCCTTCATGAGCACAGTGTAGCATCTTCTGATGGAAACTTCCAGCAGGATGACGCATCATTTCACAACGATCACATCCTCTCCAACATAACAACAAGTTCACCGTACTCTAATGGTCACCACAGTCACCAGATCTACATATAGAGCGCTTTGGGATGTGGTGGAACGGGAGATTCTCGTCATGGATGTGATGCTTCATATCGACATGGCGCAAGATCTCTGAGGAATGTTGTTGAATCCATAACACCAAGAATGACGGCACATTTGGATTGGTACTAGCGATGAAGTACTCCCTAGTAAAGCCTCCTGTAAGTGTCGACTACAGCAAAGGTCTCGATATAAAATCTCCAACCAGACAGGACTTAATAAGATAGAAGCCTGAAGTCTCTCTATCCCACCTCAGAAGATCTGTTGCAAGAATTGGATGGATTTTTTTTTATTTTCGTCTGCATGAAAGCTCTTAAGTGACTCCAGCACTGCTCAGCTTGATGGTTTTAAACAGGTTAGAAGATGATCAAAAGATTTATCCCTAAAAGCCAGAAAAACATCATTAATCTGTTAAGTCCTTAACGATGAATAAAACTTCAGGCTTAATTTAAAATGAATCAAACCAAATGTAAATCTTAAACCTCATCCAAACATTTTCCTTCTTTCCTTCATTCACACTGAGGCGAGACGGACTAAAGCAGTGCGTTGTTACCTGTGAAGGGTTTGAACTTATTCTCCAGGTCAAACGTCTGTTTCCCCAGCGTTTTCAGATCCACACATAGTCCAGGACAGATGGTGAACTCTTGGATGTTTCTGCTGATCTGAAAAATCTTATCTGTGATGGCTTCATTGGCTGGACCTGGAGGCAGAAACCACCAAGTCAAACCACCAATGTGCTGCTGCATGTAGTGGAGCACCACACCACCGCAAGCTTAGTTTATGACATCAAATATTTGTTTGTGTGGATGTTTTTATGTTTAATGAAACCTTCTCTGTGCTCTCGAGTTTTCATACCTCCGTTTGCGACATTAAACTTAATGCCAAAGTCTCCATCAGGTCCACCGGGGTTGTGGCTGGCAGTGAGGATGAAGCCACCGATGGCTTTGCATTTCCTGATCACGCAGGAGACAGCCGGAGTGGACATTATCCCATGGTGTCCGATGATCAGGCGGCCAACCTGCACAAATGTCACACAGGTGTGTTTGAGTTGGCCGAGATGTATCTCAATATATCTGAGAGTGTGAGGTGTGGGAATGTCTCCGACTATCAGGTTTGGTGTGTCGTGGTTATTAAAACGATAGCTGAAGCACATTAAGAACGCGTCCAAGCATGTGCAACTGCTTTTTAAGGTTCTATAATTAAATCATTCAACCAAGAGAGGATCAGATTCAGAGTTTATGTAATTTAAACCTGGGGAGGACAGAGAACACATTCCTGCTGCTGCCAGCAGGGTGTCCGGTGTGTTTCTAGTTGAATTCAACAGTCAGAAGCTTCAACACTTCTCCTTACTCATGTTTTGTTGCTAACATTTTGTGCTAACCTCCATTCATCCCTGTTGCAATGCTCTGCTTACAGACTTTAGATTGCATGTCTTTGGTTCTGCATTCCTTATTAATCTGGATAATCGCTGCAGGTAAGAGCTTTGTAAACTGGATATTCATCTGGACAACATACTGGGCTACACATGCAACAAGGAAAAAGCAGAACAATCAGAAATAAAGCAAGTTTACATCATTTAATTTTAGCAGAAAGATGCATCATATCGTCTCTGTTAAGACAGCTGCATCAGAACCATGAAACACTCCATAAAACTTAGCTGAGCTGGGGACTACGCTGGAATTTCTGGAGCTGATTGTGTAAAGAATAATGTTGCAAAAGCTGCAAAGCACAAAACTACACAGTCTCAGATCAGTCAGCAAAGTTCAGACAGAGGTTTCTTCAGATGTACTGTATGTAAGACAAAAGAACAGAAAGTTATTCCTGTCCACATCTATAACCATCATGAATTAAACCAACGGCTCTATACATCTCGTTCTTTAAAAATCAGAGCTATTATAAATAAAATATTATTACTATTATTAATAATGTACTTTATCAAATTATTTACAAAAATATTGTGAACATTATTTTTCATCAGTTATTATCCAGTTATCAATTTTTATAATTGGAATTTAAATTATTACAATTTTACAAATACTACATAAAAGATAAATAATAATATATCTAATCAGCAAATTGTTACAATAATTTATTTTAATTAAATTGAATTTATTTTATCTTAATATCTACAACAGAAACAATAATAATGAAAACACAGATAATAACAATGATGGTAATAAGAACAATAATAAGTTAATATAAATAATAGTTTAGTTATATGTATAATACATAACATTACAACTATAAAATGACAACTATGTTGTAGTTAATAATAAATAACAACAGTTTTAATAAATAATGGCAACAACCATAATTACACATAGAATACCAATAATAAAATAACTTTTCTGATAGTTATATTGATGTTGTTAATGGTAACTATTGTTATTCCTATTTATGACTAATTGTTTCTCAAACTGCAGATCAGAACCATAGTGGTGCCAGACAAGTTCAGGGGGTTGGCAGGTAATTGTAAAAAATATGTATCCTACAATTAGCAAATAAATTTGGGATTTTTGTCAAGACTGTAAAAATGAAACAGTAAATGCAGAAATTAAGCTTTAAAATTAGCAACTTATTTTTTTAATGAAAAAAAAACAATATTTGTATAGAAATCTGCATCTGGTATTTTCTTGGTGATAGAACATGATTTTGAACTTGTAGGTGACTTTTAACCTTTTAATCATCCTTATTTACGAAGATTTGGACCTTTTTCCAGCCTTACATGTACACTGTGTGTTATCACTCGTCAGGCAAGTGATTATTTTGAAATGATCATCATTTCACCCATAATTTTCAACTCCAAACTGTATAAAGAGGAATGTTTAACTGATTTAACGCATATCAAGTTTAGTTTATTTGCGTATTGAGGGAAAGGGGTTGGGGGGCGTGGCTAAGCAGATCTACACCCTACGTTAAACTGTGGATTATTAGAGGGCAGATGCTTCTCATCAGGAAAAATGGGACGAAAAGAGATTTAACTGACTCTGAAAAGTAAAAAATAGAAAAAAGTCTTTCAGAGGGATGCAGGACTCCTGAAATATCTAATATATTGAGGTGTGATCCGAGAACCATCAAACATTTTGTTGCAAATAGTCAACAGAGTCTGAAGAAATGTGTAGAGAAGAAACGAAGCAAGTGCCAGAGATTTGAGAATCAACCATGAAGCTACCAGAAACCAGTTGTCCTCCAGTGCTCCCATATTCCACAACTGCGACCTTCCTGGAGTGTCAAGAAGTTCAGCTCTCAGAGACATGGTTGAGGTAAGAAAGGCTGAAACCCATCTCTGAACATAAAATGAAACATCAAGAACGGGTTCAAAAATATCTGAAGACACATTTTCCAAAGTTTTTGTGTCCTGATGAGATGAGCGAGACTCCTGACGAGCCAGATGGATGGACCTGTGGTTGGACCCAGAGCTCCACTTTGACTGAGACCCCAGCAAGCTGGAAGTGGGCTTTTCAAACTAAACCCTCAGATCTACTGCTTATCTTTAGGAGACACTTTCTTTAAGCAGTGGTGCAGAACACAGTCTGCATCTTTACAGAAGGATTTTTACGCAAGACAACGCTGCATCAAACTCCTCCCCTACGCGACTGGCCAGTAAAGATGGAAAACTGATGATATGGCCCCCTTCTTCATCTAATTGAAAGTCTATTAAGAACTTTTGGGCCATTAAGCAGGAAGTTTGTCAGGAACAGTGTCTGGGAGGCCGTGGTTGAGTTTTAACGCCAAGAAGTCGACTGACTCTATGAATGGAAGATTTGTGACTATTATCAAAAATAAGTGTGGTGATATTGCGCTATATTTGTCACTGTGTTTTTATTTTTATTTTTGTAATTTCAGACATGTTAAGTGGTAAATTTTGACATTGTTTGTTATTGTATTTTTCACTCTAACATGGAAAAAAATAAGTGTTTTTCATTTAGCTACATAATAATTTTGCACATTCATAGTTGCCTAATAATGATACACACATAGGTATTCTTTTTTTAAAAAAAAACGGAACCAGAACTTAAATGTTTAGGTTTGAGGGTTTGTGAACATTTTGGATTGACCAAAAGTGCTCTCGTTGCACAATAAGAAAATAAATCCTCAAAAGTACAACTTGCAAAATAATTGTGCACACAGTGTAGATGCTGCTCCAAGATGAGCTTTTAACATTTCGCAGAATGAATCAGTGTGTGAGGATCTCCAACGCCAACGCATGTTAACGTGGAGTTAAAATATTTGACAAGCACTGATGTGACCAATGATAGATATTAGTACAACTAGTATTAACAAATTTATTTCAACTATATTTATTTAATCTTTTAACATCTGATCTTAAACATTTATCCCCGTATGACCATCTGCTGAATAAATCCCATCCAGGTGAAGGTGCAGGTGACTGACAGTTATTTACATGCATTCACACACACACACAGTGACACTAACCCCGTTGGCAGCTGCCATCTGCACAATGACCTCAATAGCAGCTCTGTTGAAGAAGCGTCCATCTCCGCCCACCACCATGGTTGAACCCTGGCGGTCCCGCAGGTCGATGGAGGAAAAGATACTCTGGATGAAGTTGTGCAGATAGTTCCTCTTAGACTGGAACACATGGACCTTTTTCCTCAGGCCGCTGATGCCGGGTCTCTGGTCGGGGTAGGGGGCCGTAGGGACAGTCACAACCTGCAGGGGACAGTTCTCCATGGTTTCCAAGCGAAGATCCAACCTAATGTGTTGCGTGGCGCACAGAGGGAAGCTTGCATTAAAGGAAATCCCTTGTCACAAAGGAGCAAGAATGGAAAGGCAACAGCTTGAATCCTATTATTTGACTGGAGGCACAGGGAAACTTCTGCAGCTCAAAATAACCTTCCAAGCTAATGTGCGGGGCACGGGGGGCCGTGGGGGGTAACTGAAGACGCTTCTCCACACATGTGCATGGAGATCACTGTCAAGGCTGCAGGCTCAGTCACAAAGAGGCCTGTGTGTGTGTGTGTGTGTGTGTGTGTGTGTGTGTGTGTGTGTGTGTGTGTGTGCGTGTGTGTGTGTGTCTTAGTAGAAGTTTTGAGGGTCAAACTTATCAGCAATATTTATTTATTTAGACTTTATGCTCAGCAGAGAGAAAATTAGAAACAAATAGGTCTTTAACCAACATGTCTGTTTACCCAACACACATCATTTATCAAATGTAATTGTGTGTACACCATAGACACACACACACACTTACACAGTATCACACCACAGAGCAAGCTTCCTGCATAAAACAGAGCAACGCTGCCCTCTAGTGCTTTTCAGAGTTTCTGTAAGCACAACACAAACATTTAGTTTCAGCTTGTCAGACATGAATTTACTAAACTCTAAGATCAAAATAAAAGTGTTTGTTAAAAGTTATAAGATGTAAAAACTTTAATATTCTGGAAAAAAGATCAAGTGACACTAAGGTTAACAACAAACCTTAAAACTTTTTCTCCTGTTATGATTTTTTTTCTATTGTTTGCTGCATTTAGTTACTTTTTAATATTATACAAATGAACATTCATTCCTCAAATACTTTACGCTGTCTGGTTGGATGTTTGACTTTCTACACGCCCACATGTTACTGTTGGTCTTCCCGTCTCCTACACTTGGAATAAGGCACAGAATAAAATACCTGACTACTAATTGTGCGACTGATCTGTTTCTGGTGACTTCACAGCTAAACAGACTGCTTTTTATTTAGCAGTAAATATTTGTAGTTTTTATATGATTGTTTTGTTTCATCTTACTGGTGCATGAACATACAGTATTATGGGTTTAAATAAAGTTTTAAAAGTGATGAGAATAATAAATTAGATCATTTATTTAACAGATCAATGTTAGAAGAAATGATTTTTTTGTGTGTTGTACAGCCAGTCGCTGGTAAGGGTGCCATAACTTGGTATATAAGCAGCTTCTCCCAAAGGTTTGGTTATAGCTTAGTGTAAAATCCTTCATGTTTTAAACTGATGTACCATATGCAATGAAGTCAGTTAAGACACTAAAACATTTTTTTTGAAATTGTGTTTTTCTAAATAAAGGTGTGAGTGGAGGAGTAAATGGAGAATCCAGGTTTTTATAACATGTCCCTCTTTTTTTTTAATGAGTTTGCAAGCTGCTGAATATATAACAGTCATGTGTTTGACATCGACATGAGTCCACAGAAGAAAGGAAAGAGAGAAAAACATTTTTGGGAACTCTTCTCAATAAAAGTTAGCTATGCTTCCTGTGAGTCGGACTGAGACAGTTTGATCCTTTACATGGTAAAATGATCCAGCAGCTGTTTTCATTGATACAAACTGCTAGTAGTATTGTGTTTTTTATTTTGTTTTTTTTTTTTGTAGATTTTTATTGAAAATGACATGACAATTTTCACAATTCTGAGATAGTTTAAATGTAAAATAATATGTGATGAACAAGTATCCATATAAAATACTTTAAACAGTCCCAATGTTTCATGGGCACACCCCACAACTCATTTTTCTCATAAAGGCAGCAAAAAATAAAAAAGAAAGTATAAGAGTTATTGACATGACATATGGAAAAAATGATCTACCAAGCCAAAGCGTACTTAGTTTTTGTGGTAAGTTTACATAATTTTATATGCATCCTAATGTTTGCCGCATTATTGTTTTTATTTCTGGAGGAAATCACACACGACAAAACAAAGAAAGACTTATGTTGTTATGAAAGTCTCTTTTCTGCTACCCTTTATGTCCCAAAAGGCTCCCACCTTAATGGACCATGAAAATGTCTCCTTCTTTTTGTGCTTTCACACAAAGGGAAAATGTTCCCCATGTTGTGGAACGAGGATCCCAAGAAAAGTTCATGATGCTTTGTTACAATAGAAACATCAAACAGTTTGCAAGACATAAAGGCTGAAACATCATCTCAGACCAAACATGTTTACGTCCTGGCCAAAGACTCCTGAAACTACGGCTGCCCAGTTTTCCTCAAGAAGCCACTGGTTTGTACTGAGACCGGTCACTAGAAAAGGTGGATTAGGGAAAGACACGCGAGTCAGAGGAAGCTGGTGTTAGGAAGGTGATACTGACTGACGTCAGAGGATCGATGGAGATCTGCGTAGCTTTCACAGAAAAACACGCCTTTGGACTTGACCTCCATTGGATCCCTCTCCGACACTCTGAGCGGCCCTTTGGCCTCATGTGGTGATACATCCCATTTGGGTTTGTGTCTTCACATGTGCTCAACCACCATCCGCCTAAGAGATGATGGAAATGATACGTTATGCAGATGTAACAAGACAAAACCTGTTATTTGCATCACATGGGAATAAAACATCTGCTATACCTGACAGCTGCTGGGCACATCTGGAGTCCTGCTGGATGTCCTTGGTGGAAAACATCACGCCTGTGTGGTTAGTCATGGGGTCAGGCAGATTGCCCAACAGATGCATGAGGTGAACGGTGTAGTTACTTTCTGGGCCGTCAAGATAAAATCTGTACTTGATGAAAAACCTGTTCTGGTTCCCGTCTTCCAGCTGGATGTGAAGGATAAAGTTGCCCTGAGAGGTCAGAGAGTAGATTTTCTGGAGACCCAACCAAAACTCCCCTGAAACAGAGAGAGGAAGACATCAGGCTAAGGTGATGAGACAAGGTGATGCACACGAATAAATACATCCAGACGCAGTCAGAAAAGCTGTTCATGGAAAAAAGGTGGAAAAGAGTTCTTACAAAGAAAAGAGTCTCACCTTGAAAATCTCCAAATCCATTTTCATACCTCACCCAGGGTTGATCAAAGTTCATTGTACCATTCATTCTTCGCTGGATAACGGTTTTCCCGTGATCTAAATGGGAAAAAGAGGAAAGAAGTGTTTTTAATTTAAAGCTGTCATTTATATGATTTACACAAACATGTAGCGGTTGTAGTTCAGGAAGAAGAACAGTTGTCTTTCAACCGGAAGCTTCCTCGACTACAGTTGCCCCTCTTTGGGCCTATCGCGGTGTGAGTGTGTGCGAATGTGTACTATGTAGTGTAAAGTGCTTTGAGTGGGCATCATGACTGGAAAAGTGCTGTATAAGTACAAGTCCATTTACATTTGCAAATTTTATTCCTGCCGCCAAGGAGGTAATGTTTCTGCTGGTATTGGTTTGTCCTTCTGTCTGTTTGTCTGTTTATTTGCAACATGGCTCAAAAGGTTCTCGATGGTCCACTGTGTGTTTCTCTGTCTGTTTCCACATATGAAAACTGGGAACGGTACCCTAATATCCAACCAGACCCGTCCTACTTTTTTGGTATCCTTCTGTTGTGTGATCTAGCTTCTCCAACGGAAAAAGGTGGAGCTTAACACACTGTAATCCTTAGTTTAGTTGAAAAAAAGCCACTTCCTGTGCGACCTGGCATAGTAAAGCTGGACTGACTCCTTGTTTGGTTTTTGTTAATTAAATCTCTTCATCTCATAATAAACCGCCAAGTAGAACGGCCACAAACTGTTGGATGATCACCATTCTTCTTTGTTTCTGAGTTGTGTTTTGGTAATACTTTAACCAAAGGGTTATGCTCTGATGGCATCTTGCTGAGGGATCTATTGCAATCGGGTTGGTTGTTGGAACGCGACATTACATTAAATCTATTTGGTGGAAACAAGGCAAAAGTTCAGGCATGAGTTGGGAATATGTTTGGGGTGTATGAGTTGGCTACCTCCACTCATGTCACAGAAGACCATAAAAGGTTTGGATGTGCTGGGTTTGACCGCATAGACACCGCTCACCCTCTCCCCTCTGTTGAACAGCTCATTGCAGTCTGATGGCACATCTATTGAATAATAAAATGTAAATAGCAGAGGTGTAAAAGTACATTTTTATATGAAAGGACACCATATTTGCAACATTTACACAAAGAATGCATAATTGTTAAAGTTGCAAGTCTGATGCTGTTTCCATTGTTTCTTAAAATAAAATTGAAGGAAACTTAATGAAGCCTCTAAAAGATTGCAAACAATTATGAAAAATTAAATACTTATAAACACTTGGAGTAGTTTTGTAGGAATAATAAGTAATACTTTACATAAAAGACTTAAGAAAAGAATATAGAAACAAGCTTAAAGTATTAGAAAGTTCAAAACAAACACATTGTTCCCTGCAGCAAGAACAGGCGCTACTCAGAGCCGCTCTTACAGGAGATAAAACCAGAAATGAAAGTCTATTGCTGCTAATAATCATATATTTACTGTTCAATGCAGTAAAATGTTTAAATACAAGACATCCTGAAGGAGCTGATCACATCTTCTTATGTTTGATTTTTCATCTTACTCATTGGTGCGCTGCTGGAGGAGGCTGGGATCTGATAGGTGGGGAGGGTTGGCACTTCAGAGCTGAAGATCGGCAACATGTTGGCCATTAACTGTAGAAAGAGTGTTTAGAATATATA
>JBAMHX010000009.1:3329852-3350065 GCA_037177515.1 Pseudomugil tenellus | reverse complement strand
AGACCCTTTATATTTTACCCTCTATTTTAGTCTCTGAAGGGTATTAATTTACAAATATAATCAAAATAGTACAAAACATTTACAATAACAAAAACTATGTTAAATTCATGTTTAAAATAAGTGCTGTCTTCCTTTTGTTTTGTTTTAATATAAGCCTGCTTCTTTGTTCCGTTCATGACTTGACTCCGCCTAGTAAATAATCCTCATAAAAAGGTAACATGCTTTCTTTATAAACTGCTTAAAGCTAATAGCTATGTATGTTGTAGCTTTATATATTTGCTACTGTATGTTCAGGTTGGTCGTGGTGGTGGTACTTTGAGAGCTCGCAATTTTGTCAGATGGTACACACAGTTAAAAGTTTGAGAACCTCTGAACTACACAATTGCAAATAACCACTTAGTCAATAATTCTCCCACTTCACCATGCTCACTGTGTTCTGGCCCAGGTAATCACTCTCATCAGTTCTTTTGCATTCACTTGCTGTTTACAGCTGATATCCATCTAATCATCTCATGGTTTTGGTTTCCTGTTCAGTATCTCACCTGGTATTCAGTTCACCGGTCCTTGTCAGTGCCTCAATGCAGCCATCGGACGCTGCATGTTAGGACTTTGCAGGCCACTTCAGAAGTAAGATCAATGCTATTAGATCCAGTCTTTCATGTCAATGTAATGTTGATTTTAACAGATCTGAAGCATTGTCTTTTCCAGAGGAAACACTGGAGAGTTTATTCTGGTTATTCCAAAGATTCTCAATCAAATTTTCTCCTAGCTAAACCCAACAACCAGCCTTTTATACCTGATTCCCACATCACTTTTACAACATTTTATGGTCTTTATGAGCCTGAGCTTTTAAACATAGTGAATAGTCTCTACAGGCGGGTCTTCCCTGCTACCTTTAAGAGGGTGATGCCCCTTCTGAAGAAGAGTAGTCTAGATCCAAATAGTCTTTATAACCACAGTACTGACACGACTCATTTAAAGATTGTTAATAACATTAGATTTAACATTTCTGTTCTGGTTTTACTGGATCTTAGTGGTGCATTCAATATAATAGATCACTAAATTTTATTAAAAAGACTCAAAAGTCTGGTGAGCCTCTCAGGAACTGTTTTAAAGTGGTTTTACGCCTATCTCACAGATTGACCATTTTTTGTAATTATGAATACATGCTGCTCAATAATCCATAAAACCAAATGTGGGGTTCCCCAGGGTTCAATTTTAGGCCCAGTACTTTTTAACTTGTACGTTACCCCTTGGAGACACAATACCGACTTCCACAGCTATGCTAATGATACGCAGCTTTAAATCGTTGTGTCTCTTGATTACGTAGAGCCTGTTAATCTTATTTTAAACTACATTTAAGATGTAAAGTCATGTATGGTAGATAGCTTTTACAGCTTAACTAGGACAAAACTGAAGTTTTAATCATCGGTCCTGAAGAAAAGAGAGAAATTATTTTTAGTGTGTGAGAAATCTGGGTGTTCTTTTTGACTCTGAGATGAATTGTATTCCTCACATCAAAATCATCATGAAGACAGGATTTTGTCATCATGAAAACATCGCCACGGTGCACCCATTTCTCTCTCTTGCCAGCACAGAGGTGTTGATGCATGCTTTTTTTAAAAATAACTATCATTATTATTATCTTTTTTATCAAGAGACAAAAGTCAAGTTTTAGGGGGGCTGGGGGGATTGCCTGTGTGTGTGTGTGTGTGTGTGTGTGTGAGAGAGAGAGAGAGAGAGAGAGACTGTGTGTCAGTTAATATGATGGGTCTTTGTTAAATTGTTGTGTTATGTGTTATGGTGTGTAACGGCTTGTTTTATTTAAAATTATTTTATCATTTAAAGCACTTTGTGTTTGCTTTGTCAGACCACCCTGTCGTGTTTTCCCAGTTTAGGTTTCTGTAAGTCTTTCTGTCCTGTTATAATTAATCTTTGCCTCCTTGTCCTGAAGTTGGGTCCTCACATCCGCCTTGCCGTGACACATAAGATAACTCTCAAATATGAGACACATCTGTATTTAACTTAACCTTTATCTATGATAACTCTGTTTAAATGTGTTAGACGTGACCTCACGACCAGAGGAAAGACTTCTCTGGCATCATGGTGGTGACCTGGGAGATAGTGGTGATGCTGAAAGAAGACCCATAAAGAATGAGAAGTATGTACCAAGAGAATTAACTCTCACGGATGGCATCCATTTTCATGCCCACCCCCCTGTTGACAAGACTTCATTGGACACGCTGGATAGGATGCCTGTTATCCGAGATGTTTCCCTGCAACTTTTTGTAACAAATGCCAAACTTTTGACTTTTAGCCACCAAGGTCCCAACTGAGCTGCACCTCTGCGCTCCTATTGGCTGCTGTCTGATGGTGGGGGGTGGGGGGGGGGGTGGCTCTGCATGTCAGTCTCATTGAATGGGAGCCACAGTACGAAGGCATGTTCACAAGCTCCTCCTTGCTCAGTGCTGCCTTTGACACACAAGCAAGCCTGGTTTCTGTTATGGCAGGGGCTGAGCAGCGGCATTTACCAAACAGCCACGGCATGCCACTCTCCCTGACAGCACCTCCCCGCCTGCTCAGGAGACAGACAAGCAGAGCTGAGAGCAGACTGTAGTGGACTGTCTGGCAAACACTCCCTCAGATCAGCAAGTGGGGGGAAACTGCTGAACATGTCACAAGGTAAGCGCTGATATCATACAATATTCCTCTCATACCATTTCTCCTGGCAGCGGCAGGATGTTGGATTGGGTGTTTAATCAAAGCTAAGATGCATCATGCTGACCTTGACAGCTGTGGGGGACAAACTGTTTTAAATTCAGGGTCAGAAAAGCATGGGACTAAAGTATTTAACAAATTGTGTGTGTTAGACATTTGGCTTTAAGATGAAGGTTTTTGGTTTTCAGGACAAGATTTTCTTTTAAATCCTGCATGTTGACTCAATATGACATTTTATTGAGTTTAAATTCTCATATGACATATAGGAATGCATACAGATTGACACATGTCCATGTAAACACGCATGTAGGTGGCCCACTTTCTATTTTAACCTTGCCATGTTAACATACCATCGCTTTCTTCCTTGCGTGAAGCTCCTGGCAGCTGTTTCATCCCATGAGCTTTGGCCCCCACATGCCTTGCAGCGAAGCTTTAGATGCCATGTTGCAGCCTGTTGCTGTTGGAAAAGGACCAGGACAAATCTGGTAATCTAAAAGTACTGAGATAAAACGTAAACATAAATAAGTAAATCAGAAAACATGGCTGGAGATCACGGAGGCCGAGAGATTTATAGCAAGTTTTTTATGGTGATGGTAGGTAAAAAAAGAAGAAGAAAGGAGTCTGAGAGAAAAAAGAGGAGTCAGAGCAGGGGGACGAAAAGGAGCTCAAGTCCAAAGAATTGGCTTTCGTTCCTAAATCAACTCTGAACAGAAGATGGGGTTTAGAGCTATGTGCTGGAAAAACCACAGACTGTACAGCCAAAAAGTGGAGGGGAGGAAGGAGTTTTATTTTTCCGGGAATAGAACAAAGACAGCGAAACATGCTGAGATATAGACTGTAAAGAAAGATGAACAGAGAGGGGAACAAAAAGGGAAATGAAGAAGGGAGAATGCTTCTGTACAGTGAGGATCACTGTTAGGGTAGTGAAGAGGAACACCACCAGCTTTAACCATATTAGAGGAAAACTCCTCACAAGCTGCTTTTTAACAACAGTTAAAATGCTAACTAACACAAATATCTAATCAGCCAATCACATGACAGCATGTCAGTGCATCTAGTTATTAGACACTGTAAAGCAGAGTTGCTGAAGTTCAAACTGAGCATCAGAATGAGGAACAAAGGTCATTTAAGTGACTTTGCACTCGACATGTTGTTGGTCTGAGTATGTCACAAACATGTTCACACAATCATCTCTAGTGTTTACAGAGAATGTTTTAACTGTCGATAGGCAACAACACACCGGACGCCACTCCTGTCAGCTAAGAACAGACTGCAGTTGGGTTGAGTTTAATTATGTTGGTTTCAGCAATACTCTTCTGTTTTCATTGTGGATGATCATTTCATGGGTCTGAAAAGGCCAAATTTCATTAAGGAAGACACTTAATTAAGAAATATCATTAAGTCAATTATTAAAGATCCCCTGATTGAGTGTGACACAAAGTGGTGAGATTAAAAGATTAATACTTTTTAAAATACTCCTTTTATACCTAATCCTGACACCCTTTCCTCAACCTTTATAGAACAGTGTTGCTCCCCCCCCCCCCCCTTGTAAACTAGCCAGTCTACACAAATTTTTACCTTTTTTTTTTTAAAGAAGTCTGAATATATAAAGAAATGATGTATTTTAGGTCTATGTTTCATTTCAGGAAACTTCCCAACTCTTCTGAAAGCTTAGGATTAATTGAATAAATGGATTATGTAGAATGAACAGCATGCTGCATTATTAAAGACTTGAAACTGATCACTGAGACCTAAAAATCATGAGGAAAATATTTAATATGGTAATAAATCAACTCAAAAGCAGAATAATTATTTAATTGGCATGATTTAATTAGTCTTTTATCCCCTTCTGGCTATTGTTAAGGAAGGCCTTTCTGTTACAGCTTCACTTTTCTGAACAACTATTCAGTCTATGGCAAAAAAAAAAAAAAAACTGTCCCAAACGCAGGTAGCAGGACACCAAACTGGACCACAGCAATGACAAGAGATAAAGCCTGCATCATGATGGCATACATCCATCATCACATACTGAATCAGCAATGGCCTTTGTCCTTATCAGGGGAACTGTTGCTCAGGTGGAAGAGCAGTCGTCTTTCAACTGGAAAGTTTTAAGATCGACATGTCGAAGTGTCCTTGGGCAAGACGCTGAACCATATGCTGCCCCCCGATGTGCCTATCGGGGTGTGAGTGTGTGTGTGAATGAGTGAATGTATACTATGTAGTTAAAGCGCTTTGAGCGGTTGACATGACTGGAAAAGTGCTATATAAGTACAAGGCCATTTACCATTGGACTTTCAAGCCTTTATCATTGCTGCATGAGATTGCTCTCATGTGTGAGCATTTAATTTGTGGTTTTGGTAAAAACTACTTTGGACACACATGTTGTGATTATGAGGTTTACACTGATGCAGGAAGAGCCTGAAGGTCTGACAGAGGGATACATTAACCCAGAGGAGGACAGCGGTTGTTGTGGGAACACGGGTAACACTTCATAAAACGGTACGCACAACTTGCCTAGATACATGCGTAGTTACTAACTAAGGAGTTACTAAGGAACTAATCGGGAACTAATGGTCCACAAAAATGACCACACAACATTACCAGAATATGGAATTACTAAAGCCTCACATCCTTACTGGTTTTACAAAAGCAAGGAAACCTGCAATGGAATGGCGACGTACGCTGATTGGCTCCAGCTTCTCCGCAACTCTGAATTGGATGAAGTGGTGGGGAACTAAATGAATTGCTATGAAACAGATTTGTGACAACTGCAAGCTTTTTGCTCACTAGTTCAAAGTGAATCCAGAATTCACCTGATAACTGACCAGCAGACCACAATTAAGCCTGGCGTGTGGGTTCACCTACTGGTCCATTAGATCCTGACTAGTTTTTTCATAACTAAGCGTTTTTTGTCCACCATTGGTTCCTGATTAGTTCCTAACTATGAACATTTGGTAATTAGTCCCTTAGTAACTCCTTAGTACCTCCTCAGTTACTATGCATGCCATATTTTGCATGCCGTATTATAAAGTGTTACACACTATGGGGAATTACCTAACCGTTATTTTACTGTATCGTTTCCTGTGTGGTGCCCTGGACAGGAGGAAACATACAGGTCTGTATTTATGTAAGAAACAGCATTGGCAGCCATAAGCAGTGTTGATAAGCAGTTGTTATTTATTGTTTACAATTGCACTAATGATCAAGTTTTAAGAAAAAAGACAAATTGTGTAAAAATTAATTCAGAATTGTTGACAAATGTTTTGTTAAAGGAAGATAAGGACTTCATAAATCATAAATCATTCAGCCCACATGAGGGATGGACCACGGCATGATTATTTTAAATGTACTGTCATATAATTACCTCAAAAAGACTGGTGTGTAAACTCACCTGTTCATCTTTTCTTGGCACAAAAAGATAATCAGTAAATTAGGATTTACAAAAAACAGTCTGACAAACAGAAGATATCCAATGAGCAGCAGTTGTTTGGACCAAAATGTTTTGCTGGTGTCAGAGGTTAGACAAGATTGGACAGACTGGTTGGAGATGATTGAAAGGCTACAGGAAGTCAAATAAGCACTGGTTCCAACCAAGACAAGCGAATTAGGATCTCTGAATGCAAAACACATCCACCCTTGAAGCAGATGTTCTACAGCAGCAGAAGACACACCAGGTACCACTCCTGCAGATAAGAACAGCAAACTAATGCGACAATTCACACAGGCTCACCAGAAAATAATAGAAGATGGAAAATTTTACTGGGCTGATCAGTTTCATGTTTCCAGTATTTTCAGCTCCACATTCAGATGGTGGGATCAGTATTTTTTGGAAATATCATGAAAAACATGGATCCATCCTGCCTTTGATCAACAGTTCAGGCTGTAGGTGGTGTAACAATGGAGTCGGGGGACATTTTGAACCCCTTTAGTACCAACATGACATGGTTTAACCACCACATCCTGAGTATTGTTACTAACCATGTCAATCCCTTTATGACCACAGTGTAACATGATGAAAACGTCCACCAGGATGATGCATCACGTAACAAATATCACATCATCTTCAACATGACAATGAGTTCATTGTAATCTAATGGTCTCCACAGTCCCCAGATCTACATCCTACAGCGCAGCTTTGGGATGTGGTGGAACGGGAGATTCTCATCATGGATGCTAAACAATTATGTGATAATTCATGTTGACATGGAGCAAAATCTCTTTTATTTCTTTCAGTACAAATTTACAACTGTACCACTAATTGTCTTTTACCACAAGCTGGACCAGTCAAGCACTAAAAACTGGGAAACAGACCTTTAAATCTGGTTAAACAAGTTATTTATGACCAGTTTACTTAGTCTGCTTTCATTACTCCCTTATTAATCCAATTTATCTTTGTCATGATGTAGATAGATGGCACAGATGTTAATGTACTCGCTTTTTAAAATGACAACCAGAAACCTGAAAGAAGTTTCTGGAAGCAGAGACGTGCTGGCAGTCGGCTTTCTGAGTCAGACGATTGAGATATCTGCGGCAACAGGTGCTCTGTGCTGGACTTTGAAAGGACTGAGGGGACTGGGGGTCGCATGCCCCGTAGTTCTGTAAAAATAATAAACATTTACCCCGTGGTTAGTCAGTCCTCTAAGAAAAGTCCTCGGGATGAACTGGTAGCTTGTAAAATAATGACATGTTGTATCTGTATGATCACTTGCTTTACATATGCTTTAGCTTTACAGCCACATGTGCGGGTTGACCTTAAGACTTGTCAGAGGGGGGCTGAAAGATTCCCTTCAACATAATAAACCTCCACTGGCATGAAAAGATGTAGTAATAGTTATAGGCTGTCATAACAGAAGTGAATGCAGAAAGATGATGACCATGCTAATATCCATCTGGGAAAACACAAGCTAACGTTTTTAAACTGTCTCATGCTAGCTACGCTGTGTATCACAAATGCTAATCATGCTAGCATATATGCAGGTTTGCAAAATGTGCCTTTAATTCTACTTGACCTGCATATATCAATGTTTATACCTTATAAAAAAAATTAAAAAGTAGGTGAAGTTCAATTTAATGTGCAGATTTGTTGCTGTTTACTATTTGGCTATCAGACAGTCAGTGAATGACAGAAGTCTAAATTCCTGGCAGGGCCATTTGGGGGTGTTTGTCTGTTTACTGCATAGCTGACATTGTTTGGGGCTGTGGCTTGGTGGCTGTGGTGCCTCGAGATGACAGCGAGCTGCCGCAGAGACTGGTGGTCAGGAGAGAGGAGGGGTATACGTAGGAGGAGTCGGTATAAATGGAAGAGGAAGCAATGACTCTACTGGGTGAATTATCCATAGTGTAAGAAAAACAAAGAATCAGCAGTTTAACAAGAAGAAATATTTTTGTGATCAAAATAGTATTTAATTGACACATAAGTTGCTCAGTGAAAGAAAAACATGGATGTGAAAGTGCTTGTGGAAGGGAGGGAGGGAAAATGGTGAGTCAGAACAATGGTTGTCTGTATTTATTTCTGTAGGAGTATAGTTTTGCACAGCTGGCCATAGCTGCTGGGCGAAACAGTCGCAAAACTATTTTCAGCTCTCCTCCTGGACGTCTGGGCTGTAATCAAGCGGAGATCAGGCCTGCCACTGTTGAATAATGAAGGTCTGTGCATGGAAGAAATGAAGCAGTGAGCGTGTGGGAAAAACAAAAGTCTAAAAGAAAAGCGCTCATTTGTTTTGTGATTGTGAATGGAATATAAAACATTACTGCTCCTCGGTATAGTCATAAACTTAAGAAAAAGCCTTAACTCCAAGTAAATGTGGCTGGTGTTGGTAGTAAACGGTCCAAAGTATGCTAAAAAATATCCCCTCAATCATCTCCAACCAGTCTGCCCATTCCGCTCTGACCTCTGACATCAGCAAAACATTCTGGTCTAGACAACTACTCCTTACTGGATATTTTCTCCTCTTTAGAACATTCTCTGGAATCAGTGTGTGTGAGTTGTGTGTGAAAATCATAGTAAATAAGCAGTTTCTGAAACACTCAGACCAACAACCATGCTACGTTCAGTAACTTAAATCGCCTTTTACTCATCTTGAAGCTCAGTTTGAACTTCAGCAAGTCGTCTTTACCATATTTTCATGACTAAATGTGTTGAGTTGCTGCCATGTGATTGGTTCATTAGATGTTCATGTTATCAATTAATTGAACAGTTGGGTCTAATAAAAGGGCTGGTAAGTGTATATTGATGCAAATGTACAAAATGTCTTTTTGTTTCATCTGTCAGATAAAAAAAGATTCAAGCTGATCACTTGACAGCATTGTTTCATGTTGTAAAGACAGTTAAAGATGGAGGGACAAATAATAGGGTGAAAAAAATACATCTTGCATGTGAGAAAAGCCTTCCAACTTAATGTTTCTTTTTAACTCTTTACAGGAAATATCTCGCGTCATAAAACAACAGAGAATGGTGTTAAAGGGAAGCCTCCATACTCAGTGGAAACACCGTATGGCTTCCAGATTGATCTGGACTTCCTCAAATATGTGGATGACATAGAAAAAGGAAACACCATAAAAAGAATTCCAGTTCTTCGTAGAAGCAAGGGATCCCGTGCAAGCACCCTTCCCCGTCACCTCAACCCATCCGGATATGGCAATCGTCCAAGTCCCTGGGCATCCACTGGAGCTCTCGGCCCCCGGTCTCGATTGTCAGATACCTACCCACATGGCTATACATCTTGGTCCCACGATTATAGGCGGCCCCTCTCTCCCACCAGGCTCAAATCTCTGGCAGAAATGGAGGCCAGGATCAGGGAGTTTGATGAGCAACCACTCGGCGAGCACATTAGACCCCATCTGCTTCGTGCGTCCAGCCTGCCACTCACAGTGTTACTAAGGCAAGAATCAGAGTCCACAGATGACAGAAGCAGCCTCCGGAGTTCGAGGGATCATCTCGGAGGAAGAAACACTTCATATGAAGATGTCTTCTACTCTCCAGACAGCCCCCGCCCGCAGGACTGCTCTGGGTTGCTGAGGCGCCTGACTGAGGCTCTGGAACGTGTGGGGGAGCTGGAGATGGAAGTGAGGGTCGTTCCTGAGCTCAGAGCTCAGATCTGCATCCTGCAGGAGGAGAGAGAAAGACTCCGTCTTGGCCTGATCCCACACATCCCTCCTTCCACCATAAATGGAACCACAGAACCTCGCTCTCCCGATCAACGCAAGGTTGACATGAAAACACTTCAGCATGAGCGTCGCAGCATGTTTCCTAGAAATCACAACGTCAGTAAGGACGATTCCAATCCCACACATGAGTGGAAGTCCAGTACGGACCTGGACGAGCTGCTGACGGTGACGTCCCTGCAGGCCAAGGTGGCGATGCTGGAGCAGAAGCTCCACGAGACAAGCCTGGAGCTCCAGGGTGCGGTGGGGCTGCTGAAGGAGCAGCAGGAGGAGAGCAGGAGGAAAGATGAGAAGATGGACCATCTCATAAAGAATCCGGGGGTTTGGGTCCGTGCTGAGAGGGTTATGGTGGAACAGAACGGAGATGAAATGGTGGTGAGATCCATCGAACCAGATAATAACAAATCATCCTCTTTCATCTGCACGAGAACTGTCACTCCAAACGTTGGAACAAACCAACAGGACTCCGTAACATCGACTGAAAGAAGTCCACTGTTGGAAGCTGCTGATGCTCCGTCAGACGCCACAGACACAGCAGCGGTCGTTCACCACATCAACAGGATCAAGAGTCTCCTGGACCAGCAGTGGGAATGTGTGTGTGGACAGACTAAATCTGGAGACAAAGTTCTGAAGCATCCAGATCCTAAAGTCAACTCCCTGCAGCAAGAGATGATGGAGCTTGTTGACGTCCTCATGTCCCACTACAAACAGCGTGGATCCAGCGATGGTGAGGAGAGTAGCAGGGAACAACTATGATGCAAACGTTGTAAAACGGCGTTTAGCAGCCATGTGTAGAGTTATATCAACTCAATATGTGACTGAAATGATTGAGTCATTGTGCAGAACTTCACACAGGAGTTTCTAGATGACATGCACATGCTGGAGAGGTCGCTAGTGCATCACTAGTGGTCTGGAAAGAATTTAGTCCAAGTACCTGAGATTAAATGATTAAACTAGGTGTCAGCAGTGCATAACAGCTATTGTATTGTTGCCATGCAATAGGACAGATGAGAGAATATATATATATATTCATAGGATTGTATGAATTATGTACAAATTTATTTATTTAAAATTTCATTTTAGTTTATCAAGAAGTAAGAAAAAATGGGCCTAATAAAAATAGGATAAATAAAAACATATGTTACAAATGCAGTTAGTTTTCCAGGATAATTAAAAATAATGTATATAAAAATATTTGAGTAAATTCACTTTTTTACTTGATTGCTTTTTTAAAAAAATGTAAACACTTTTTGTATTACAGTCAAATTTGATTAACTTCTATCACAAATCCACACAATAAGAAACACATAAAATTTCTATTTAAGAATATTCGAAAGTAAGAACACAAATAAATCCGACCTGTGATGGACACCAGTAACAAGCGGCCAACCAAACCTGGCAGCTGGGAACGGCTCCAAACCCCCACAACCCAACACAGTGAGACGTGGAGATAGAACATGGATAGATGAATGAACTGTAACAAAACATTTAAAAATAAAAATAATCAATTAGAAAAGAATAAAGAAAGCTGACTAGGCATAATTTCAGAAGGATAAATCATTATAGACCTGATACAAAAAAAAAAGTTTTGTCATTTTAAGGCTTTTGTACAAAAGAAAGCATAAATGTGAGATCCAGCTAAACTGGGTTTGTTCACATGATTAAACATGAACGTTTCATTTAAGTAATATTTCGGCTTCATATGCTTGAATTTTCCTGTATGAATTACAGTGTCATGACATAAACTCACTCCCCGACCGTCCATCAATCAAATATAAATTGTATCATTCTATCTGTTTCCTGTTCAGCCTCTAAGCCCCCTCTGAAGACAGATGGGTGTCCCCAGAAGTCCACAAAGCATCACCCTGACGTTGCTGATGAGAGGTCAGTAATTAAATCCCGGGGGGGGGGGGGGGGTTCTCTACTCCATGTGTATGTGTGGGTTCTCTCCTGGTTCTCCGGCTTGCGTGGTACTTCTAAACCGTTCCTCTGTTCCAGGATGTGAGTGTAAAGGCTGTTTGTCTTCATGTGACAGACTGCAGACCTTTCCAGGTGTATCCGCCTCTCCTCTGCTAATTGCTGGGATGGGTTCCCGCCTCCCGCGACCCTGAATTAGACTAAGCGGTAGAGAAAATCAATGAATAACTTTACCAGCTTTAATCATTATGATTATTGGTTATTTGACTAAATATGAGTCTTTCAGCTTCAACTGCATGACTGACCAAGAAAAACACCCTTATTTCAGACCTAAAGGTAAACACCACACCCTCTAAAGGAAGTGGGGACGAGTCGACCATATCTAGAGATGACTAAGGGACATTGCACATTTGGTAACTTAAAGAATCCTTTTGGGCGAAGAATAATGCATTTCCTTCCTCGGTATATAAGCTATCTGATTATAGTCTTTCTTTTAGAAAACCAACGAGTATATTTCGGCTTTGTTATTTTTGTTCCAGCCGCAGAAGCTTAGAAATGATTGCATACAAATTACGTTCAACCATAAAATGAATAATGAAGTCAAACTCTCCTTCCATAAATGTCTGTCAGCTTCCTAAATGAACAGTCTCTGACAACAACATTGTGGTTGATTGGCTCTAAGAAATATTTAGAATGATTGAAGAAAATGTTCGAGTCTTATTATTTAGCAAACCCCATGAATTTACCAAAGTCTTTCACAACTTAATCAGGCAAATATATTCCGAAAATCTGTGTAGACACATTTTTTTTTATGTTTGGGAGCATTGAGATGGCTGATTTATCCATTTCTTTCATCTTACTAGATTAAAGATGACTGCAAGGGGAAATGTGGTTAGCCTGGACGGCAGGTACCAGAGTAACCATGGCGATTTGGAGCACAGGGAAAGCAGAAATGATCCTGGGAGGATGGATGCTGCTCAGGTAGAAGCAGAGGCTGAGAGGAGAGGAGTGAATGGAGATAGACATGCTGGCCCAAACAGACATTTGATACCAGTGGGAATAGGATCAGGACGAACAGATGGAGGTGCAGCATCACAGGAAGCTGAAGCTCCAGAGAAAACAGCCAAAACAAAAGCCCCCAGAGAACAGATGGGAATAAACTCTGGCTCAGAATCCAGCAGCAGGTTAAAGCACCATAAACACACCAGTATCTGTCTGGGAAAAACACAGATTTTTATTTATACACTCATCTTTTTCTTTTTATTATTTAGGGAGATGGTGAGTGCAGATTTTATTTCTGCCTGTCATTTCCTCAGCGATCACATGGACAACATGGATGACCCTGATGATGACATGGTAAGCATTTAGCATTTTATCAAATCAATTATAAAATCTATTATTTATAGAATGTGACCACATTTTGTAAAGGAATTCACATTGATGACATAATGACAAACAATTAACCATCTTCTATCAATGCTGTGACATATTTAAAACCTTTTGAGTATTTTTTGTGGCTTTACGGCCCACAACTGATCTGTTTTGGTTTATTTATCAAATCCAGCATCACTCATGTGATCACTCTAGGTGAAAATATGCAGATCAGGTTATGTTGTTGATATGTGATGTAAAAGACAAAGTGCTGTGGAGGATGACACCCAGACTATTTACCTGATGGTGGGGGAATGGAAGGGTCATCAATGGGAATGCACAAACTATCAGATTTGGAGAGTTTGGATTTAGTGCTGATTAATAATATTTCTGTTTTACTGCTGTTTAGTTTAAGAAAGTTTGAGCTGAACCAGAGATTATTCTCATGACGATAATCTATAAGGGAGGAAGGTGGGAGGGTGGAGTTTGGTTTGGTGGAGAGATAGACCTTGGTGTCATCCCAGCTCTACCTCTCATATGGCCTATCTGTGTCCAATTTGGAGATCTGTGATGATGCCATTTCTGATCATATGCCCATCGTGTTTGAAGTTGCTTTCTCCAGGGCTGATTTGAAATCTGGCGCTCCAGTTCAATGTCTATGGATTATAAACTCTTTAACTTCTGGCCATTTTCTTTTAAGCAGCTCTGTCCCCACCCTGCCTCTGATAACACAGAGGAGCTCATCTCTTGGTTCAACTCTTCCTGCAAAACCATCCTGGACTCTGTGGCTCCAATAAAAATGGTGAAGCCCAGGGCGAAATCTGAACCCTGGTTTAATGATGACACTCGTGCAGATAGACAAAAATGCCAGAAAGCTGAGAGGAAGTGGAAGAAGGACAAATTATAGGTTCCTTCCTCATCCTACAGCACTCTTGGCGTTCTTACCAGGAAACTGTAAAGGAGGCCAAAAGAAAATAGTTAGCAGATCTCATTGAGTCATAACCCACGAGTATTGTTCAAAACCATTGAAACTGTGCTTGATGGCTCACAGTCTGTTAGCTTGGAGGCATCATCTGAGACCTGACCCCTCTGTTTCTACTCCTTCATCTGCAGCTTTTGATCAGTTTGAGCTGGTATCTTTACCAGTATTAGAGGATTTTATTAATCACATTAAGCTATCAGGCTCCCCTCATGACACTGTTTCCCCACGTCTCCTGAAAAGTATTGTTCCAAGTGTAGGAAATGCGGTCCTGGCAATGATAAACAGCAGTCTGTCATCTGGAGTGGTTCCATCAAGTCATAAACATGCTGTGATCCAGCCTCTACTTAAAAAACTCGACCTTGATGGCAACATCCGGCCAATTTTAGACCCATCTCTAGGTTGCCTTTTATTTCTAAAATTTTAGAAAATATCTACTCTTAACTAAGGTTGTTTTTAGAAGAACATGATATTCTGAAAGTGTTTCAGTCCGGTTTTTAAACGCTGCACAGCACAGAGTCAGCTTTGATTAAGGTTTTTAACAACATCTTCTTAGCAAATGACTCTGGCGAACACGTTATTCTTATATTATTGGACTTAACAGCTGCCTTTGACAACGTGAATCATAATACTCTTGTGGATCGGTTACACCACGTAGTGGGTATCTGTGGAACTGCACTGGAGTGGTTTGAGTCCTATCTGTCAGACAGAAGCATGAGTGTGAGCTTTGGAAAGTTTGAATTGAACTCTGCTCCAATTTCTTATGGGGTTCCACAGGGGTCGATTCTGGGACCCCTACTCTTTTCATTGTATTTGCTGCCTCTGGGATCAGTCCTCAGAAAACATAGCATTTTCTTCCATTTGTATGCTGATGATAGTCAGATATATGTGCGAGTTAAAAAGAAAAATGCCTTTTCACCTGCACCTCCTTCAGCATGTCTGAAAGACATCAAAGCTAAACTTTTTATATATTATCGAGGACAAAACTGAAGTTATTGTATTTTGTCCCAGTGGTATTTGTGTATCTTGTTCTTGGGATTGGGCCCTTTGGGTGGCTTTTTAAATTAATTAATTAACTCTGTAGTGAAATCAAGCTTTTTTCAAATCGGAAAACTGGCCAAGATCAAGTATCCATTCTCACTGGGGTACATAAGAGGGAGCAGATAACACCAATTCTGGCTTCCCTCCATTGGCTGCCAGTGCACTACAGAGTTAATTTTAAAATTCTTTTATTTGTTTTTAAATCTTTAAATGGTCTCGGAAACTCAGAGAGGATCGGGCCTTTTCAGTTGCCGGTCCAAAATTGTGGAACCAGCTCCATCTCTACATCAGACAAAGCTCCTCACTGTCCATCTTTAAATTGCACCTTAAAACCTATTTTTATTCTTTGACTTCTAACCCAGTATGAGACTGGCTTCTGTTTTAGTGTGCTGCAGGTTTTATTATTGGTTTTATTCATTAATTTATGTTATCTTGTTTTTTATTTGCTTTAATTCTTTTATTCTTGGAGTTGTCTGTATAGTTTTTAGTCAGTTGCATTTTGTAAAGCACTTTGTTCAATGAAAGTTGTTTTAAAGGGCTTTATAAAAAAGTTGAGTTGAGTCATCCGCATAGCAATGAAATGTGGTGTTTTTTTTAAGTATAATTGAGGGGGGAGTAGATAGATGAAGAACAGCAGTGGTCCCAATCAGAGCCCTGGGGCACACCTGTGGTGACTGTAAAAGAAATGTTTTTAGCTGGATGAACTAATGCCAGCCGGAGAGGTATGATTTGAACCAGTTGAGGGGGGGTTGTGGGTAATGCTGTTGGAGGAGAGTCTAGCCAGAAGGAGAGATGCTGGAGACTGTTATTGTAGCATGTGACCTGTTCATTGGGACCAGACAATCTGTCAGGGTGTGGTAGAGAATAATGCTCGTTGAAAGAGCATCCAGGTTAATGTCCTTAACATTACTGAAAGATAAACCACAAGAGGACTTTTTTGTGAAATTAACATAAAAAATAACATGTGATCAGAGAAGGAGATTATATCTGCTTGGCTACCTTAAGGAATTACATTTGAACAAGAAACTAAATCATGAATGTGACCTTTTGAATGGGTTGAAACAGTAATGAACTGTTGGAGACCAAAACTGTTAAGACAAGTCACTGGTCAGGGTATTATTTACATTTTTCGCATGGATGTTAAAATCACAAAGAATTATTGTATTGGGTGTGTGTGAAAAGAGCTCAGCCAGAAACACAGAAAATTAATTTAAAGGTCCCATATTATGCAAAATGGACTTTTATTTGCCTTTAACCTTCTATTAGTGTTAATTATACCTTAAAACAATCCAGGAAGTAGTTTTATTTTTCACCACCGCGCCGCGTCGGCACCGTGGAGATTCCCTTCCGCTACCTGGAAACTTTAGCGCGCCATCTGCTCCAGGAAGTGTGCATGTGGCTGTCCTCAGCAGACACGCGTGTAACTTGCTGACTACACATGGCGTCTCTCTGTCTGCTCAGTGCGGGTGGGACAGGGGACAGAGAGGAGTTTGGAGAGACAGTTCTTATTTCCAGCTAGAAATCTCTCAGCAATAAATGAATGGTACGGCTATACTATAGTTTAGTGCATGTTACACAATGCATAAAATTATCTTAGATTTATACAGGATAGACTGTGAGACGGCAAAAAAACATAATATGGAACCGGACAAAGACCCACGAGATTCTCCCCTTCTCATGGAAAAAAAGCACAAGACCTCCTCCCTGGCCAGAGTCATGTGGTTTACAGTTGTAAACAAACCCAGGTGTGTTAATTTCAAGTAACATTAATTATCACAGTTATGCAGACGATACATTACTGCCCTTAAATGCAGATAAATAAGTGTAAATAAGCAACTTTTATTTTCCATTATTTGTAAAATAGTATGTGTGATCACCATATATTGGTACAAATAATTCAATATTTGCTCATTTAAATGTTTTTACAAAACTTTGATTACAATTAGATTACCTTCTGGAGTAAGCAATCAGGAAGAGGTCATTTCATATTAAATCGACTACAAATATTAGTTTTTACAATTCCACTCCTTTACTTAAGCACGTCTTACAAATGATTAATGTTTGATTGATATTTTAAGTTTTGTTTTTTTAATTGTTTCAAAGATTTAAATTTTTTTTCTTCTTTTTGTTTGTTTGCTTATTTCAAGCTGTGATATTTACAGAAAATAAAGGAGACGTACAAATGTGTCCTCCTTCAACAGCAAACATTTCATAAAAATCAGAAAAACAGGTCTCCCTTAAAGACAGTGTGAAGAAGAAAACATGTTTAATTCCACCACATCTCCACATCCCATCACACGCAGCAACTCCACTGTCACAAATAAAAAATCTCTTGCTGCAAATTTGACCAAAATCATACTGACAAGACAAGAAAATATATATTTGCCACTGACCAACACAGGTGAAGCAGTCTGATGGCGCTACCATGGCAACAACCAACAAACTTAAACAACAGTTTCTGAAACTATCCCAGCTATGGGAAAAATAAACAAAATACCAACAAGGTAAGGGACAATAGTGTATTCCAAAATGTAAGAAAGTCTAAAAATTCAAACTCAAAGCATATTGTGGAAATATGGCTGTTTTTGGTGTCTCGAACATCTAAGGAATTCAGGGAATGTATCCCCAATGTCAAAAATAATGTTTCTCTCATTATGCCTCAGCAAATTACAATAAAACACACAAGAAATGAGAAATTTATATGCTTGTGTTTTTCTCCTTTATCAGAGAATAACATTATGTTAACAATTAATTCATTAACAAAGTGGTCACTTATCACTTTCAGCATAAAATAGTTCTAAACATTAATATTTCATAAATTATTACACTCGTTTTGTTTTTCCATGTTTTTTGCGCTCCAGAGAAAAGCTCTGGTCACACTGTTCCAGCACTGGTTCGGTGCAGCAGCAGAGGAGGCCTCCGAAGCCTGCAAAGTGGCCGCATACCTGAAAGAAGTCAAAAAGACAACACCGTCCCTGATGGCCTTCCTTCTCAACCTTGCAGATGACAACGGCAACACTGTGCTGCATTACAGCGTATCCCACTGCAACTACAGCATCGTCAGCCTGCTGCTGGACACAGGTAACCCCACTGTCATAAACTAGCTGTCGTACAAGGAAATGGTTTGTTGTGTTGATAAATTCCCATCTCTGTGTCCCAGGAGTGAGTGATGTGAATGCTCAGAACAACACTGGCTACACAGCAGTGATGTTAGCCTCTCTGACAGCTCCTGATGGACCTGGTGGGATGGAAGTTGTCCGCAAACTAATGGAACAGGGAAATGTTAACATTTGCTCCAGCCAGGTAACGCAGTTTAACGCAAACTAATGAGAAAAAGGATTTTCCTGTTTGTCTGGTGAATTTGGAAAACTTCTTTAAGCATGACAATGGTTGCTGTCTGTTTCATCTCTCTCATCATAGACGGGTCAGACGGCTTTGCACCTGGCAGTGAGACACGGCAGAGTTGTTATGGTGCGCTTGTTGCTAAGCTGTGGGGCAGATGCTAATATCCAAGACAACCAAGGAACAACGGCCCTCATGTTCGCATCCGAGAGAGGCCACACACACATTGCAAGACTGCTGCTGGAAAGAAGCCAGTGTGACTTAACACTCACCAACAAGGTAACACAGTAAAAACAATCACAGTAAAATTACATCCACATATCAGATTATTTTTTATTACTTTTCATACACGTTGCACAAAGTGCCTTTCAAGAAAAAATGATAGAATAAGTACAGTTTTATAATTCTCCAAACCATAAGATAAATCATTATCTAAAACTACCAAAAATCCAACTTTGAAGTAGAGTCTGTAACAAAAGGCAGAAAAAGGTTAAAATCACTATATTTGTACTGGTATCTAATCATTTTACGAAAAAAAACACGTGTTTTTATTGTCTTAGAATGAACTATTTCTGTTTACTTCCTGTGGGTCCACTTGCAGAACATGTGACATATTACTGCCATCATTTTTACTACGGTGTCTCTAAGAGGACAAACAATTATGTCTGAGAAGTGACAAAACTCTGAGCTTTGAAACTGAAATACCAGCTTTGCTTAATGTGTTAAAGTGCTGTTTGGAATAAGTAACACGGTAAAAAGGACCAGAGAAAAATACTTTACACATGTACACATTGAAGAAGTTACCTGCTGTACAGTCTTTGTTGCACCTGACGTCACTGGATCCACACAAATGTTTATGTTTGGGAGAATTTTTCCCACTTCTGCTGTGTGCTTTAAATGTAGAACTAAAGAGAGAAAAAATTAGTCACACTTGTGACTATCTCTCATTTAATGATTCATATGTTCTATAGATCAGTTTGTAGCTGCTACATGTTAGCATCTCTACAAAGCAATACTTTGTCACAGTGATGTTTTAAAGGTACAATGTGAGAGAAGTACTAACATCTAGCTGTAAAAATAGGCATGGGCAATACTTCAACACAGTTGGGAAAGGATGGTGATTGTTAATGGACAAAAACATTCCAGACATAAATATGTTTTCATCTGCAAGTGGATCCAGTTATCTCGCGTAGAGATAATCGGTTGCTACCCTAGTTGTCTTTTAATGCTTTAATCCCGCAGGATGCATTAGCATCACAGTTATAACACTTCTCACTTTTCTCACAAGAATTGTTTGTCCTTTCAGAGACACCGTAATAATGATGATAGCACAAATATTGCATTTGTGACATATGTGGACTCACAACAAGCATGTATAAATGGCTCATTCTAAGAGAATAAAAACATAATTATCTTATTAAAGTGATTCAATAGAAACACAGCTGGAAGCTATATATCACATTTTTCTGTCACTGAACTTTGTTTTTCCCAAGTTGCACCTTTAAACTACAAAATGCTAACATCCTCATGCTAGCTAAATATATTAGCATTTAGCTAAAATTCCAGCTAATTCTACACTTTTATGTCTGCTGTCTTCCAGCGGGGTCAGACTGCTCTCTCCATTGCCATGCAAGGTTCTCACACTGACACTGCTGCCCTGCTGCAGGCCCACGCTAAAGTT
>JBAMHX010000009.1:3317955-3328362 GCA_037177515.1 Pseudomugil tenellus | reverse complement strand
ACTTGGTTTTCTTTGGCTTCGGACTTTTCAGTGGGGTATGTTGCCTATCTGAGTGTGAATTGTTACGTTGGTTTGGGAAAGCTTCCTCGTTGACTTGCTGCTCCATCCATTCGATATCCTCTGCATCACAAGCTTGCTGTGGAGCAGCTAGCGAGTAGCCGTGATCCATGCTAGCTCCAGCCATGTAACAAAGCGAACGTAGAAGTCTTAGTAAGGGAACGAGAACAGAGCGAATGTTTTGGACAGCAGGTGAGGCTAAGTTGTACAGCTGAGGATATAAAAAACTTATAAAGATCCTAAATTTAAGAAGGTCTCTCCCAGTTAGGTTCGGAGCCTGCAAAGAGTTCGTCTGCTCACTCCGCCATCTTGGCTTTTTTTTTCGACGAAATCTCCGCTACGACGTCTGACATGGCTTTTTAGAAAACTGTCTGCAGTGACTTTCACCTTTAATATTTTCTAATGAGGTGTAAATGTTTGATGCAGAAAGTGATCCTTGAAAGGAGGATGTTTAAAGTAGAATCATCAGAAAAATCAATAATTTTCCTGTAACATTAGAGAACCACCAGTCAGAAGTTATGTGGCTCCCAGCTGGCTTTACCTGCATGCTGGCTGCAGATCATGCAGAGAAAATATGTTTGCCGATGTGAAACACATGAATTGTGAATGGTGTGAACCATATGGGTACTTGCAAATGTGTTAAAATATACAGACAAATACACATTGTCCAGCCAAGGCTTCCTTCTAAAGAAAATATTAAGTCGAGATGACACAGGAACACAGGAAATTAGTCAAACGTAAAAAAGTGCATTTTGAAATGCATGTGCAAGGCTATTATGTTTATACATAAATGTGTGGATATCCCGCATCAGACAATACAAATAAGGAATTACACATTTGTAACTGGGTTGAGACTATTTTCTCACCACGGCAGAAGTCTCATAGACCCCCGCAGCTTGCTCGTGGTTGACAGTTGTGGCTCTTTGCTCCACTCTGCTTTAATCATTTTCTCCTTCAGCTTGTGTTAGCTTCTCATCTCATCAGTCTTCACACTATATACCAGCGACATCACATTGTTTGCTGCATGTTAGGAGCCAAAATGCTAGCTGTTGTTATTGATGGAGGAAGAGCAGTCGTCTCTAAGCCAGAAATTTTGGGAGACTGATTCCAGGTTTCCCCTGACTACATGCTGAAGTCTCCTTAGACAACACACTGAACCTCAAGTTGCCACCCGATGCCCCTATCAGTGTGTGTGTGTGTGTGTGAATGTGTAGTCTAAAGCACTTCAATTGGACAACATGACTGAAAAAGAGCTGTATATGTACAAATCTATTGTGCGATTGTTAATTTGGTCTTAACTATTTCTGATCAAGGATGGTAGAAGCAGAATTCACACTTTCTGAAGAAGTTCATGTGGTCAGCAGCCAGACAGTAAAAGCTGCAGGATGGTACATTTTGAGGACCACAATAGGCACCTTTGGTGTGTATCTATGTACATATTGTACATAATAAATTAATCCAAATAAAATTATTTGTACATACAAATTTTGCGGACGGATGGACAGACAGACAGATTTTCACTTTGTCTGATTTTCAAAAATCCTAGTTTGGCAACTGATGGATTAATTGCAACCAAATTTAGCTTTCCACGACATTTATAATTACCAAGTAAATCAATTGTTGCACTTCATGGGAGCAGAATTAAAAACATTTTATTTATTACTGGCTTATAAATATTTGGAGGAATCAGACCTTCAGCAGGAGAAAGTGCCTCAAAGTATTTAGCACATACAGTTTATTCAACCTCACCTTTCTGAGACTGAAGGTAAAATTCTCAGCCAAGCCAACTAACTTATAACACAGCATAGAAAAAAACTGAAAGCACAGACAAAATAGTTTTTATCAGATTTTATATATCAATATATAGAGATATTCAAAAGTAATTACACAAAATTAAAAAGCGGGGCCAGTTTGGTCTTACTACAACTCATTGCATGTACAGAAGTTGACTGATCCGTTTTTCAAGAAAAACAACAATTTCAAATGAAAAAGCAAACAAAAAGGCACAAAATGAAGAAAAAATAGAGAAAAAGTCCTTTTCTCATCATCAAGGTTGAGAAATGTCGCAAAATCATTTTTTTAAAGGAGAGCTCTCCATGTTTATCTGGGTTAAGAAAGAAGGAAAGGTTACACACAAAAAAAGCGATGTTACGTGATGCACAGCAAAAACACAAACCACTTTGGTGGAAAACTGATTCCTTACAATCAGGAGAAACAGTGCTTTTCTTTTACAAATAAATTAATATACCAACACTTTATCTAAAATCTTATGTACAGCTTCTCTTTTACATATTTATATAATACATTATCAAAATGTTTATGAAAACATATTTACAAACCAGCGAATCAAAAAGCACCCTCAAAGCTTTTCTGTCACACAGTCACACACACATTCAGGGCACGCACGCACACTTCCATCATACGCACTCTTCTTCCATGCAAAACACAATACAGAAGGCATTCTATGAGGGTTGTGCAACAGAGAGCATACAAAACAGTTCAAATATGGCTGTGGGATGAACATTGGCACACATGCATATTAATGAACACACTTACACACCTACAATTGTAAGGTTTGGGGAGTCAAACCAGCATGAAACATGTCCACCAGGACTAGTTGGTCGAAACTTCATTGCATCATCGCCTGAGTTTTGTCGTCTGTGGTTACATTACATAACATGACAAGACGCTGCAGTGATGCAGGCACCAGTTGGGGCCTCCTGCGTGGTACCATCCAAACTGTCTGCTCAGATAAGAGCCATCACTGGAAGCCACAGAATCGGCTGTACAAGGTGTTTATCTTGTATGAAACAATGAATGGCTGCCTTGTCAGCTGGGGAGCAATTATACATGCTGTTTGTGTTGCAAGTCATCTCCGTCCTGTTGAACAGCGTGAGTTTGTGATCGCGTGTCCAGTGTGCACTTATGTGGGCATGTGTCACAGTTAAAAGCAGGTCATCAAATGAAATTATTAACACTCTGTGGTTTTTCTCAACCAAATAAACCCACAGCTGGGCGATAGCTGCAGCCTATTGTTTTTCTCTCTAACTATTTTACATTTAAACAAGCCACAATAAAGAAGAAGGAGCTTCAGGTAAAGATCTACTTGGAAGAAGGCAAACTCATGCTGCCTTCATGTGCTGTGGGAATGATGATATTTTACACTTTACGGAAATTACTAGTTTTTCTGTCAAGTGCTGTTGTGTTCGTAGGATAATAGAAAAGGCGGACAGAAACTTTGTGATAAACTGCTGCGTGGGTAAACCAGTCCTGATGTAAATTTATGAGAGAAAATTAGCTTACAGATTGTTGACTAACTGCTAGCTGTAGATAGCATCCACTTTGAGATTAGGAGAGAAAATTAGCTTACTGCTAGCTGTAGCTAGCATCTGCTTTGCTATTATGAGAGACAATTAGCTTAAAGATTGTTGACTAACTGCTAGCTGTAGCTAGCATCTGCTTTGCTAGCTTATATGAAAGAATAACAGCATTTTTATTTGACATGAAGGGGGATATGCAGAAGTTGTTTATGCAACGTGATTAAACAGTGAGCTAACACGAGTAAAATCATCTAGCCTGCATATTTTTTACCATCCACGATTTCTTCACTGCTTTCTGCCATTTTGAAAGGTTAAATCCGACCTCTTCTCTGTAACCTGGGTATCAAAATCATTTGAGTTCTCCTGTGGATGTTATGACAAAAAGAGGGTGTTTTTGTGGAAGTTTGACCTCGGCAAGTGGTATTTTTCATAATTCCCATAGCACATGAAAGCAGCACAAATACTGTATGTCTCCATTTTTTCCTTTCTGGTCTGTAAAACCGCAGCACTTCACTAAAACCTCGAGGGTGTTAAAGGACAAATAAAACCACAACCTGTCACAGCGACTGTGTTCAACTACAACATGAAATGTTAGAAAACTCGTCCCAAGAGACTCGCTTCTCAACCAGCTTGTTACAAAAGAAAGAAAATCAATTTACAACAGAAAAATGTATACAACACAAGACGACTGAAGTAATGACATTTGTGATTGATTCTAACACCAACCTGTACAGATTGTCCCATCAACGCCCAGGCTGACCCAGTTTCAGCTACCTTCCTTCCCTAGCAGCTGTCCCCGAGCTCCATGGCCGACCAGGAATAACTCACAAGCCCAAGTTAATACATCACGGACAAAACAGAATCTCTCACCAGCGCCATCACAAAGACCCACAGCACACACATCACTTATTGTTTCAATGAAAAGGTCAAACGCTGAACCGGTCTAACTCTAGTTTCCAGCTCACAGGTCAGAGTCAGGTGCACAGTAGCACGTTATTCATTCTGCAATCCATTCTCTATATTTACTGAAGAAAAACACACTCTTTCCTGTAGAATCATGTTTGGTGGTTTTCTAATGAAGGTCTGGATAGGACATGGCTGCATGACTTGATGATGTGTTGCTCTTCCCTTCAGCAAACCGAGTCCAAGTCAGCTTTGACCTCACTGTGTGTGCATGTGCCTGAGCGGCCATCTTCTCCAGAAGTTGCCCCTGTGGGTCACTTTGCAGTGGTGAGCATGGGCTGCTCCGTGTACCAGTGAGTCCCAGGGTCTGGCATGCTTCCTCCGAGGGGCAAGGCAATGAACTGAGGACATGTGCTGCCTCCTGCTCCCACCACTCCCACGCTAACACCCTGAGGGTAAGGGTGGTGGTGCGCGTGGTGCACATCAGTCCGTCCGATGTGGATCTCGTCCTCTTCACCCTCGCCGGTGGTTTTGCGGTAGACCGGGTTATCGAAGTTCATGCTCTTGGTGGAGTTGCGCCGCCAGTTGCGCCACACCAGGTAGACTCCGGCGCAGACCAGGCCAAACATCACTGTGGCAACGATAGGAACTGCATGCGTTTAACACACAGCGGCAGGGACATGGGAAGGGGGAGCGTTAACAAGGCATAGCGAGTCTATGGAGGTGAAATGACGGCACAAAGAGGAGCAGAACAGGCATGCAGGGGACAGAGGGGGCTGGGGTAATGGTGCAGAGGTTGTGTGTGGGTGGCCTGGATTAAAATAATGCGATAAGCTCAAATATAACAATACGTCAAAACAAGTCGCAAGCAAGCAATCTAAAACCTAGGAGTCCTTAGGAGTGAATGTGTGTGTGTGTCTGCTTGTTCGTCTCTGTGTTGCCCTGTGATGGACTGGCGTACTGTCCAGTGTGTACCCTGCCTCTTGCCCGATGACTGCTGGGATAGGCTGCAGCCACCCTGAATTGGATGAAGCCGTTAGGAAAATGGATGGATTTGCTTAAATATAAGGTAAAATAGTTAGAATGCTAGGTTAGCTGGAATGCTACAAAAGTAGCTTAAGTTTTGACAGTGTGGCGTAAGAGTTTAGTTGCAACAGTTTGTTCTGGTGAATGCAACAGTGGTTGTCATGTTGCATTGTGTGCCAGATACCCTTTGTACCAATTTAGCTATTTTTATAGAAAGCTGTGCTCACTTTGATTTAATTGTAAAATGTCTGAAATCCTGAAATTGTGAGTGGAAAAGTGTTCCACTCTTCACTAGCTATCCACTACTTTCTTGGCGGACCCCGTTCCCATAATCCATTGCGTAAAATTATCCCAAAATTTGTTTTCCGGCTACATTAATAATAATGATAAACTAGTAATGTTTAGACAGATAGCTAGATGGATACACAGAGAGATTAGTGTCACATCCATCTAGTCAAACAGAATGACAGTTCAGGGTGCCGGTTGTTTTGCTCCGTTCACCGCGATCAGGATTCAGGATGTAAAAAATGTGGGTTTCTTTTGGGTCTATTGTTGCTTCTATGTCCCAGCTTCCTTTTCTGTTTCACTGAAATATTTTTAAACTTCATTTATTTTCATTAGCTAGTCGATGTGACAGCTAGCTACAGCTTGATATTGACTTTGGCAAGCTGCCAAAAAGTCTGTGTTTCTGGCAGGGATCCAATGTAAATAGGATCCTGCAGCAGAGTATTTATGGTTTTATAGTCAATTTCTTCCTTTTTATTAAGCTATTGGTCCGTGTTCATTTACTTAACTTTACTTTACTGCGCCCTACTTCTCTCCACACGGTTCTCATGCTGTCTCCGACAGCTAAACATGTTTAGCGTAAAGACGAGACGTTCCTATTGTTCTGCTTGTGCAACCTACTGAACTACACAAACTTGCCATAATCTTTGTTTACAAACTGTAAAAAAATAACTCTACGCTATAGTAAATATATGCAGTGGCAGCGGCGGATGCGTCTTTCTGCCGCCAGCCCGAAACTAGGTCAATGAGCACGCAATAATGACATCACTCTTCAATGTGTCTGTAGTATAGATTCAGGGAAACCCAGAAAGAAATGTAAATAAAATTGAATGAGCTAAACGCATTAGATTGAGCTGCTAAAAGCTTTTTCCTGTGAGTTTATAATGATAGCAAACTGACTGGAAACTGGAAAGTCCAGTGATATTATGAAAACGCTGCTAGTAAGCTTTGCTCATTTTACCAGGATATGCCCTTTGACTCATATATAGAACAACTTTCTCAAACAACATTATTTAAGTTATGTTAAAAAATAGGAACACCCTGTCACTGATGCAGAAAAACTGCTCCATGTATTTATTATGTAAATGCATGCATCTATGTATCCAAATTGGCCTGCTGTAATTCCTGATTATTGTTGTGCCAAAAAATCTCTGAAAAAGCCTCCAGTGGACCCAAAATGCTGCAATGAGGATTTTCAGGAAAATTATTTGTATAAATGCTTGTTTTTCAGATTTTAGCTACTTTTCTCCAGCTCCATGTCGACTTGTGAACAAAATGTAAAGTTTTTTTCATCACACATAAAGCTCTTAGTGGTCAAATCTTAGAGATTCTTCTATTTTCCAGTCCAAGACGGGTAGGTTTAGTTGTGGTTCTCAGGGTGGACGCGAGGAGAGGAAATTTCAGAAATCAGGCTGGTGTCTATGGAACCAGCTCTTAGTACGGCTTCAGGAAGCAGCCTCCCTCTGTACCATTATTACTTCAGATAAAGTTTATAGATGAGGCCGGTGACCTTTAAGGTTCAGTAATGCTGAGTTACAAACATAAGCAAGGACGTCTCTTTCAAATGTTGCTCTACGTCACCGACCTCATACTTCCATGCATCTTTTATTTTGTCTCAGATGTGACGTTCGTTCATCCACTACTGGGAATCCATGCAATTTCCAGTGGTATTGCTTTTCTGTATCCAGTTAGCTAAGCTAGTTAGCTATTTACGTTTTATTTTCCTTGTGTAAAGACATGACATGCTTGCTGTAAATGATGAATTTCTCTTTATAAGGTATCCATGACTTAGAGGTGGACAGGGCCAATGAGGGTTTCTTTCCAGTTAAAATGGACTTTTATTCTCTCTACTCAACCTGTGCATGCTCGGGAGGGAAACTTTGTTAGTTTGCTAATTATGCTAAAGGAATTTGTTTATGTAAACATTTATTATAAATAGGACTGATGTGGGTTGTATTATGCATTTTGTTTTTACTGGATTACAAATGGACTACAGAGATTTGGACTGAACTGGAGTGTGCCCTTTTAAAGCGCTGTGAGATGACTTTGTTGTGAATTTACCGTAACCTAACCCAACGCAACAACACAGTGTAAAGTGAGTGATGGCAGGAATGTCAGATGCACAAAAAAAGGATGGTGCAGACTTTCCTCATACAGTCACAGTGTGCTCAGTGTGGATGGACTACAAACAACAGACGCTGGGTAGACATCGCCTCTACAGGTATTCACATATAAACACAGAACAGGAAGCTGCAGGTGGCTTACCGATGGGGATGACCACTCCCAGAACTGCTACCGTCAGGTTCTCACCCAGAAGGAAATTCTCACTTCCAGCTGTGGAAAAGATGAAATGAGCAATTAGAGGGTGTTGGAGGGAGCTGAGTGAGGGAGGTAAGGAGGGGGAAGACATGCAGGATGTTAAATGTGTGAGAAACAGAGAAATAAGCAGAGCTTTGAGGGTTGGAGGAGCTGTGCTGTGGACCCATGCGGCAAAAGCTAACAGCTAGAAAGACGATGAAGAAAAAATATTAAAAATGAAGATGAAGGGATGAGAAGTGGCGAAAATTTGACAGTGACTTTGACGCTACCCCTGAACACCTGCTCTTCATATAGCCAGACTCCTTTAGACTCTAGCTGTAACTCATCCCACACACTTTCACACACGTGCAACTCACAAAGCATAACTTATGAGTGGAAGAACATCATTTCCAAGCTCAGCTGACTATGGCCTGAAGACGCCTCATGTTAGCGCCATCATTACAGCGATTGTGAAACGTTTAGCTACGCTACGAGCATGTGTAGGACCACGCTCGGTTGGCGATGAGGACGTTCACATCAGAGTGCCAGTTTATCACGGGATGGGTTCATGAGAGAAGCGTAAACCGGTGAAGCATGAACATCATAAAGTGACTTGTCTTTAAATATCCTTGCTAGCCATTTTCCTTCTCTGCGTGTATGGAGGCATGGACGTACAGTGTTGTGAGACGCTGCTGTCCCATACAGGCGTGGTGGAGACCACCATAGCCGAGGCAGTGAAGTGGGAGCCCAGCACTTTGGACTCCTGCGACGCCAGAGGCTTCAGGGTGCTGAGTGGCGTCAGAGACTCCAGGGAAGCAGAGGGAGCTGTGGTCAAGCGGGGGATGGCGTCTGCTTGCGATACTCCATCTGAGGACGGAGGGAAGTCTTCAGTCGCTTCAATGCTGGGGGGGAATCCAGCGGGGGGGGAGGGTGTCCATGCTGTGTCGTCTCTTGGAGCCCCTAATATGAAATGAAAAGTTTAGAGAAACTGAAGATTGTGTGAATATGAACTGCATGTGAGAAACCAAAGCACAGCAGCGGCTGTAGGAGGCTGCTTGTAGTCATCTTCACTATTACTTCTGAGGAATAAACACTTGATGTCAAACAATGACATAAATAATAAAGATGTGGACCAAAGTGTGATAAATGTTTCATTTTCCTTAGATCGTCACACTTTATTAAACATATCAAATCATTCAAATATGTTGGTGTCATGTTGGGATGCTCCCGTACTGTTTACGTCTAGTTCACGACGAGTTCATGAATAGTTCACGAATGCGTGCCCATCAGTGTCCGCATTGACACGAACTGGCATGATGAGTTCACGCATAGGTTCCGCATAGTTTATGCACTTCCCACATTGGCACGAAGATTTTGTGCAATTGAGACAGTGTTGGTCCGACTTGGGCATCCCATATAAAAAGGAAGCCTCTTCAACCCCAGGTCATTGGAAAAGATAACATGCTGAATACCAGAGACACAGTCATTGAGAGAAGAGAAGATGCCTATATCTGGCGCGCACTGGCACGCATCCTCCCGCATCGTTCCGACGACTTCACAACGTGTTTACGTATAGTTGGCGAATAGTTCATGACCCGGTGGCGACATTTTGTCATGACCAAAATTTTGAGCATTTAAAAATTCTCGTCCCAGGTCACGACAGGTTTACGCACTATTCACGCCAGTTTACGACTAGTTTCGACACTGGCACGACTCAAGTCGTGGACTCAAGTGCCACAGAATCGTGCAAGTGTCAGGGCGCCCTAACTTGATGTGTTGGAGCAGGGACACAGTTAAAAGCTACAGAACGTTTGGCCCACATGGGACAGAGTTGAATAGCCTGATGTACAGTAAGAGATTTTCAGACTAACCATATTTATTCTCATAGTACTACAAGATTGTGTTCAAATGAACATAGAATGTATTTTCATAGGAAGGCTGAACTGAACGTATTTATGAAAAAAGAGCTGAAACACAAATTGTTTGGATTGCTTATATGTTCACCAACGCCAACCCCTTCCCCCCCTTTACACTGCAGCATAAAGCAGCATCGCTCCCCGGCAACAACGCTGCAGTCCTACTGAGATGGCAAGCAGAAGGAGAGAAGCAGCAGATGTAACGTGCACATCACATCTCATGTGATTATTGTGCTTTTGTTGTAAAATGTTTAGTTTTGTGGGGAACTGAATGATGTGTAACTGATTGGGTGTGACGAAGTTCCCACCAGGAATAAATGAGTCATTCCTTCAATGCTGAGTTGTAGATTTGATATGGTTCACTTAACTAATCTAAAACTAAAGGTTTTTTTTTTAGTACGCAAACGTTTTTATGTCCCATTACGTTATAACAGGAGTAAACTTTTCTTCACCTGTTCAAAATAAAAAATAAAAACTTCAGTTTGATCCTCAGTTACTTTGTTTGCTTTTGGTTTACTTTTACATCCTCTTCAGTTTTTAGCCTCCTTTCCTTGTTTCTCGCCTCGTTTACAGATTTTGGATCACTTCTAACCATATATATA
>JBAMHX010000009.1:3286137-3310522 GCA_037177515.1 Pseudomugil tenellus | reverse complement strand
AGAGAGAGAGAGAGAGAGAGAGAGGGGGGGGAGAGAAGGAGATGTTGTCTTTTGCAAGAGACACACTTGTCTTTTAATACAAAGATAACTGAGGGTTGAAGTAGTTGGATAGAAGTTTATTTTAATTTTTCAATTTTTAAAGTCTCTGCTACACCCTTTTGGTGTAATTAATGAATAAATGGTTTTAATAAATTCCACTTAGATCAAAACACAGAAACCCTAAGGCAAAATTTAGCTATTTTTTTTTAATTTATCATTGATTAAAGTTATTTTTCTTCAGCTTAGTCTGTCAGTTTACAACTTTAACAAAAAAATCAAATCAGATCAAATATTTTTGAAGTTGCTTTAGAAACTAAGTCTGATCCCCTGTGAGCAGCAGAAGAACAGGCCGCACCACATGACTGTGTGTGTGTTTTTATTGAGTCGCTGAGACAGTAATGTGATGTACAACAAGCCCGAACGGGTGGATTTTCAGCATGCTGAACATCAGGGTCACCTTGTAGCCACAACAGGACAGAGATCTTAGATCGATTACATTTTGCACTGGAGGGAATTTATTATTATTATAATGTCACTGCGATACACTGCACAGCTATCTGAGAGAGGACAGTGCAGAAAGACAAGGTTGTGCCAAACACTCTTATAAGTTCATGAAGTTTTGTACGCATTATTTATGTCTATTGAACACAAAACATTCAGTCCAAAGAAGTTTGGACACTGAGTAAAATGAAAATACTAACAGAAAACAATTACTTATCTCAGGCACCCACCTTTATTCCCATAGAGATAAACAGAATATTGGATGTTAAAACTGAGGCATTTTATTATTTAATGGACAATAAGAGCTCATTTAGCAGCAACACATCTGTAAAAATTAGTTCATTATGATGTTTAGCATTGTGTAGCACCTCTTCTTCTTTTAACATCTGTCTGTAAACATCTGTTTTTGAAGTGAGAATACCAGTTGCTGGAGTTTGCAGTTGCATCGTGTGTGCCCCCCCCCCCCATCCCATCAGAGATGCAGCTTTACTAATGTCCAGCTGAATGCTCCGTCTCCTCTTTACTCTGCAGAACACAAAGTCACATGCTCATCCATCTGACCACAGAACAGTTTCCACTTTGCATCAGAACATTGTAAATGCGTTTTGGTCCTGGATCACATATAGCTCCTTCTTTGCATGATGATTTAACCTGTAGTGGTGAATTTCAGGATGAACTGTGTTTGCAGACACGGTTTTAATGGAGTTCTGCCTGATGATCGGTTCACACCTTCAGCCTGTCCTCTGCACAAATCTCTGCATCGTATGTTAGAACATTGTATAATGTGGTATCTTTATAGTTATGATTATTTTTGACTGAGCGTTTTGGTGAAACTGTCCAACTTAACATCTGGAGAGACTGAGGAACCATCTTTTTAATATGTCATTCTACCAATCTGTCAGTTAACCTAAGCAGCGGTTTAGTTCTCCTCCAGTCTTTTATGGTGTGTATTTGTAAATCCCATCAGTTACACACAACATACACACCATTACAAAACATCTGGATGCTACATACTTACATATTTCTTATCCAGCCGTTTATTGCTCCTGTTCCAACTTTTACAAAATGCATCAAATGCTAAATAATCTCATATTTGACTTTAAATGTAATTCTTTTACATGCAGAAGAAATATATAATGATGAGTTTAAATATGTGTTGCAAACAATACTTTTACTTGCATAAAATGTGTAATACTGTAAGTACTTTTGTATGTATTCAACACATTAAATGAGTCACATCATGCACATTCACACCTGGAATGAATGTCTTAATAAAAATCTTTACCATTTAAGCTACTTATTACATTTACAGCTTACTTTCCTCTAAAGAGTAGAGATCAAGTACTGCGTCAAGAGATTTCACAAGCACTAGCAGGTGTATATTTTCTGGTACTATGGGTTTCAATAACACCTGTTTGAACAACTGAACCGTAGAGTTGCTTTCTGTAGGGGGACAGTTGGATCTGATATTGTATGAATATCCAGCTCAGACTAGTTCCCCCTGAAAGCCGCTCCACTCAGGAATAAGCCTCTGGAGCTGCTTCATCCGGCTGGGCCAGAATCCTGCTGCTCCTCCGAGCAGTGGTACAGTTACACAAAAATACACAACTACAAAATTACCAAAATACACGACTGTGCTTTGATAGATATACAGACAAAGAAGCAGGCTGGCGACTTAAACACACGCCTGCTTCACATTACTCTCCCTCCTATAGCTGTGTCTGTTTAGCATGCTAAACAAGTAAATCCAGAGAGGAAAAGCAAACAGAGCGTAGACAAGGACACCCACCATGAGGATGCAATACGCTGAATAGAAGAGTGTTTTTACTCAGCCAGCAGACCCATGTGAAGCTAATAAAAGATGTAAATGGCGACGGGATGAGATTACAGGCAGCTGCCAAACATCTTTAAGATGTATATGGAGCGTGCTGGACTGAAATGAATCTGTGATGCTACACACAAACCTCAAAAACAGCCAGTGCGTAGGGATGTCCCAGTCTCTCTGCAGAGGACATGTGTGTCCTGCGGTGAGCGCCGTTCAGGTCCACGCTGGCTACGAGGTGCAACTTGGAATCGACCCAGTACAGACGCCTGTTGGCCACATCTAATGAGCACACACAAACACACACACACAGCTGTGGTAAACATTCCCAAGCAACAGACCCATTCAGCTAATATGGATTACTTTTACAACAAGTCAATTGATGATTTTGTGAATCCTTCTAAATATATCCGGTCCCTTGACCGGATATATTTAGTTCATGACATGGACACGGGGAGCGCTTCAGCGCCTTTTCAGGATGTTTTTTTTTGTACTAAATTACAGAAATAGCCAAAGACAATTCTTACCTAGAGTGATGCCGTTGGGCCATTCGATGTCATCAGCCACCAGAACCTGCCGGTCCACTCCATTCATTCCAGCCTTTTCTATCTTGGCTCGTGTGCCCCAGTCCGACCAGTACATAAAGCTGCAAGAAAGAAAATATATAGAGTTATGCTTCAAAAAGAATATAAAAGTTCAATTCAATTAAATTCAACTTTATTTGTTTAGCACAACTTCACGACAATGTCATCTCAAGACGCTTCACAGAGATCGGCCAATTAAAAAAAAAAAAATAGCCTTATATAGGAAACCAGCTAGATTATATCCAATCTTGACTTTAATCAAGATTCGATCCAATCTCCCATCCTTAGCTGCATGGGGCGACAGTGGGAAGGAAAACTCCCTTGTAACAGGGAGGCAAAACCTCCAGCAGAACCCGACTCAGGTAAGGCGCCATCTGCCTCGACTCGCTGGGGTCAGAGAGGACAGGAAAGACAGGTTAATATACATTACAGCTTCAATCCAGGAAGACCTGCAGATAAAGGAAAATAAGAAGTAAGACTTGCAAAAAAAGAAGAAATGAGAAATAAGACCTGCAAAAAGAAGAGAAATGGGTTAATGATGCCTGTACTGTCCAATACATGGAAAATAAGCAGCAGAGATGAGAATTGGCATCATGGGATGTCCGGCTAGACTATCCTAGACTATAAATGTATGATTTGTTGAAAAGGAAACTTTTAAGTTGGGCAGATACATACAACTGTAACTCCGTGACAACAAATGTGTGTTATAAAGGCAAACATCTGTAAATGCACTCTTTTACTCAGTCATTGTGATGCTATAAGCCTATTTACAGTCTGCTTTCCATCCCATTTTCAGCCATGTATAAAATCAGGGAGTCCCTCTAATGGATCGTTTACATATAAAAACATTAATCACTCCACAAAATAATTCAAAAACAAAACAGATACACAGTTTTCCTGAATGTAAAACTGAAGCATTCATTAGTGAAGAAGACAAGAGAAATGTGTTTTTAATTATCTAATGGCCTCAATGTAGAGACTGGAGGAAAATCCAAACTGTTGACTGAAAAGAAATGACAGAAATAATCCAATAAATAAGGTCCCTGCAGAGGCAAACAAGTAAATACAACGAAGAGGAAAACTGCACATAAATCCGCACAAACAGAACACTGGAGCTGCAAGGGTTAAACATGATGAAACTGTGGGAAGTACCGTACACAACCTGACATTTCCACAGCTGCAGAATAATGGCATGAAAATGTAAACACTCCTCAGAAGAGATGAACGGAGTGAGACTGGAAATTTAACACACTGAGTTGAAAATATAACAGGTTTCATTGTGTACTGAGACAAAGACATGCATGTGTGAGGAATACAGCAGCAGCAGGAACCAATCTCCCTGATGCAAATGGATCCAACAGCATATTAAGTTTCTGCACAGGAGTCAGGTGCAGAGATTGGTGTGTTAGCGAGTTGGATAAACCTGCTCTAAGACGTCGCTAGCAAAGTCTCCCACAGTAATTCTGCAGAACTATGACAAAGGGACTGGACCATTTGTTTTACACTGTGGCCAATTCCAGTAATGTGTGTGTTCTGGGTGGAGTGCCCAAATTTACCTGCATATACTTTATTCATAAATATTACTTATTAGCATGTTTCTGTACAGTATTAACTGTATCTGGTGTTATTTTGGCTTACACTGAATACTTCATGGCCCAAGTAAGAGGCTTTACTCACACAATAACACAATCAGCATTCTTCAGTACCGTATAGAATATATGATAATACTATAACACTGTAGAGGAATGTCATGTGTTAGCTTAATTAGCTTGCTCTTAATTAATGTCTATCTAAATGGTCCGACCATAAGGCTCCTAAACTGATGTCATTCTGACCTTAGTAAACCATCTGCAAGGCCGGCGTCCTTCCATCAGGGAAATGTTTAGGCTAACACTTTGGTTTTGTTGTCGTAGCCGAAGAACAGGCCTCAGATTGACGAACATGACCAAAGTCTTTAAACAAAGCTACCCTATCTGATGGGCAGAATAGTTCAAGACTTCTGTGTGATCACAGATCTCTGGAGAGATTCTCCCCGGGTTATAACATCGTACAATGTCTGTATGTCTTAATGTTTTGTCCCTTCATGTTTTAATGTTTAATGTATGTTCAACTTCTTTTATCTTCATCATTAAATTCATATTCTTCTCAATCTAAAGAAACCAGTGTCCTCGTCCTTGACAGGATTAATGGTCATCTACAGCCGCATAATATAGAAGCCCTGCTGAACCGATTTATTAAGCACAAGTCACAAGAATGAAAAATCGAGTTAAACAATCATATAATGTCTCAGACCATGAAAAGTCTTGGAAAGGAATGATTTCTTTCCAGTGGTGAGTGAAAAACCGGATTTACTACAGTCGAGGTAGCAGAAATAATCTCCTCTGTGGTTTGATGTCGCAAGATATCAAGTGAAAGAAACACAGAGCTGCTGTTTGAAAGCACCGAGAAAGGAAGCAAAGATTACTGGAGGGAATCGTTGTAAAAGATCTGTGTCAAGTGCACTTGGGAGCTGTCCCTTCAGCACCACAAAACCCATTGCTGCATAGTTGTACTCCCATTCCGGCAGCTACTAAAAACTCCGTCTCAGAAGTTTTCTGTCAGGAAAAACCTGGATACGACTTCTCAGTTCCCTTCACATTCACTCAGGGTGATGAATCCCACACATAACTTAGTCTTTCAACTCTTCCTCCAAGTCTCCTCTGACTGTAAGACTTACACTAATGATGTGAAGAACAATAAAAATAAAAATCAGGGCTGCGAGCTCCCTCACTGAGAAGCAGAGTCATGACCTTCCTGCACAGATGTCATCCACTCGCAGCAGCTGCTCTGAAACTATTCTACGCTTCTACAGATGTTAGAGAATGTGTTTCCTCTGCGGATAACAGCAGAAACACTGGAAATAAAAACCATTTGTGGTCAGCTGCTGGAGGCGCTGCTACGGGCTTTTCCATGTCTTATTTAGCTGCAAGTGAGAAAGCGTCGGATAGAAAGTCTTCCCCTCCGTGCGCATCATGCCTGCCAGATATTTGGACGGAAGAGCTTCAGTCATCAGCAGTTTGGTGGCAAAGCAGCTGGATTTGGGTCAAACTAAAGCATAGAGGAGAAAAACACACCAACAGGCTTCTACTGCTGGAGTACAAACCAGAAATCATACCAGTGACAGATGCTGGTTCCGTCCAGTTACCTTTCTAACTGCAGCTTACTGGGAGCATGATAACGGAAATAATATACATTTTATAAAAAGATAGGGGCTTGAAATAATCAGTAAGCTGATATGAACCAAAGCATCCTGACTTCAACTTTCTGTTTTTCCTCAAAGTTTTGTTTTTTCCAGGATTTTATGGCTTATTTGTTGTCAAATCTTTTATTTACCTTCATACTGCCATTGATTTATGCACAATGTTTTTATTTAATGTCTAATAGAAAATATTACATTATTTACTTTTTTAAATTGTTTAGTGAAAATCTTTTCTTCTGATGATCAGTTTGAAAGTTTATCTTTACTGGAACTAAATATAGCACACTGCAACGTGTGATTGGCTGGTTAGATAGTTGTATAAGTAACCAGGATGACCTACTAAGGTGGATAATTAGTGTACATGAGACACATGAGTCACCACAAACATCATCTCTCCTCCCCTAACCAGGGTTTGGACCAGAGAAAGAAAACTAAAATGAATTCAAGGAAATTTTTCCTCCCCAGAAAGAGTTATTTAATCCTATTTTCATATTATTTATAATTTCCTAATGTAATGTTACATCTTCCAGAGAGTTGAGTCACTATTACAAAGCGAAGCCCTGCAGGGACTGAGGAAGTAATTCTCATGTTCCCAGTGGGTTAAGTGCATTGCAGCCGGCATGCACACAGAACTTATTTCCATTATATCACATTAACTATAAAATGCAGAGTTTTTGAGAATGATGAGATATATTATTGACATCTTTGCAAAGTAGAAACCATTATTAAATGACCCCCTCGGACCCTTTTCATCCTGCGTGAACAGTAATGTGATTAGTTTGTGAAATCTTGCGCAACCACTGCGTCCAAGTGTGTTACCCATCAAATGACCAATCTGTTATGCTGCACGTTCAGCATAGGTCGGGTGCTTATTGGGAAATTTAATCAGCAATCAGAGCAGCAAAACGTGCAGTGACTCATCATTTCTATGCAAATTTCTATTTTTATTCCTGACTAGGGGAAGTTTTCCCGCCAGGAAGCAGCTGTTATTCACCACTGCAGATGTGCTGGTTTCATGTAGAGCTGTGCCAGTCTCATCTGTGTTTGCGTCCATCCCTTTAGCCTTCCTGCTAATGTAATTCTATACGTTTCTGTAGCTATCTTAGTTTGGATTAACAGAACGTGAAAGCTGCTGAAGCACAAGCTGGAACAAATTCCTAGAGCGACTCAGATTAAAAGCTATCATCCAGGACAGAATTTGACATAAAAAGAACACTGAGTCAGGATGCTAAATGGGTCACAAGCTTGTTATCTGGAATTTTTAATACAACAACACAAGATTTTCACAATGTGCTCATCATTAGATGCGGTCCCAAAAGAGGATTATGTTTATTCAATTTCTAGCCAAAATCACTTCACAAATGTTGTATTTGAGGACATCATCAACATGAAACCTCACATTTTACTTTAAAGAGGAACCGGGTGCTATAATACTGATGGGCATTAGACATAAACTCAGTTTAACACCGTTTTATGCTGATAAAATGTAAACTAATGTAAATTCACAGCATAATTAGCATAGCCTTTGAAGAGCAAGTCAGTAGTTTCTGTAGAAGCTGATTCAAACAGATGATCATCGTGTTTTAACAGCAGGATCAAAATCTGGTTTAAGTGCTTTATTTTCATGTGTAAGTGAAGATCTTTGTGGGCTCCAGCTGTGCCGTCTTACCCGTGATGGGGATCCAGCGCGATGGCTCGAGGTTCGCTCAGCTCGGCGTTGAGGAGGACTCGTCTCTTGGTGCCGTCCACTGAGGCCACGGAGATGCACTTGGCTCCGGAGTCGGTCCAGTACAGGTTGTGTTGGAGCCAGTCCAGAGCCAGGCCCACGGGGGTCTGCAGGGAAGAATCAACCAGTGGCACCTGCTGGGAGGGATCACTGGCCTCGTGGATGAAGGCGCTGCAGGAGTGAAGCACAGAGAAGGAGTAAGATGAACCTGTTTGCATTGCAGTGATGTGATGGATTGGGGGGAGAAACTACGTGAAGGCATCCTGGGAAATCTCAAGAACATCCAGATTATTTTGAACAAATATGTGCAAGTAAACCATTTATTCCATGTATGGTCAGCAAACAGGAGCCTGAAGCCTGAAGCAGGTTCATTCAGGGGTCACTGCCCGTCTTTGGTGGATCACTTATCAGAATAGACAGTGCTTCACTCAGGGATTGCCCCACTCGTTAATAATCTGCCCCCAGCAGATGTGCGAGGTGAGGGCAAGGCTGCTGGACCCCCCCCCCCCGACACAAATTTCAATTTTATCTTCCCCAGAGACACTTTTCCTCTTAACATTGAGAACACAGCGCTCCAGTTACAATCCACTCTGGGGAGAAGCTGCAGTTTAACAAAAGGAAGAGAATTCATGTGAAAGCTATGCGGAAAAGCAGGAATGAGCAGGTTCTCAGTATGATCCAGATGCAGGGAAACCACTAACAGGTGCAACAAGAGGGTTATTAGGTTCCTGATGAGTTGTTCATGTTTGCACATCTGCAGATGTGATGAGACAGTGATAGATGATGAGATGGTGTGATGCGAAAAAAAGCCCAGTAGCTGAGACCCAAGCCAAGTAGGCTCACTTTAAATTTCACATTACTTCTTCGTGATATAAAATGAAAAATGTATATTAGTTGCTGTTTATTTGCATCTTCTGCACGCAAAGCTGTTCCTGCAAATATCTACCGACTGAATGTTGATGTAATAACAACAATATAAGAAATACAACCTGAGCATTCATCATTTCTGGCTTCAGGCACACCGGAGGAACAATTCATGCATTAAATGAGCAACTAAGAAGAAAATCAAACCAAATTTGTGCTTTTGGTTCTGTTTGCTGACATGGAATTTGTTGAGAAATCCAACCCAAACGTCTCCTCTTACTTACCTGTAGATTTTCCGATGGAATCGATCGCACCAGAAAACTCGGTTGTTGGCCACATCCAGGTCCAGCGCCACGGCGTTCTTCTGTGTGGACACCACCTGGTTGTAGTCTCTCTTCACCAAGTCGATGCGTCGGATCTCATGCCGGTTGGTGAACAGCAGATACGGACTTTTTCCTGCACACACAGGAAACAGTTGGTACAGATGCAAGCGGGATGAATGCAGAGCGAGAAGGAGGAAGAGACACGACATGAGATTTGCTTCAGTAATGAGGAGTTCAATCAGCTTTGACAGTTGCAGGCTGGAGGAAGGATACAGCGATTTAACATACTTAAAGTATGATTGGCGTCTTTAAAGAAGAAAAACACAGAGGTCTTCCCTGCAGGTCATCATCACTGGAACTTACCAGCCTCACATTTGTAACAATCAATATTAAAACTTTTTTCCCACTTAGATAAGTTACTCCACAAGGCTTCTGCACTCCTTAAACTGCTCCACCAACAATGCAGAGACAATAATCTTTCACATTGATCAGTGGTCTGTCACATCTCCCCCAGCAAAGATAAGGTACCTCTGCATCTCTTTAAAAAGCTTGTTTTTGTTTTTTAGAACTAATGATATGATAAAGCACAAATTTCCACTAAGAGTTACCTTGATTTAAACCATTCTGTGTCCCCGTCTAATTCCCCAAGCAAAAAAAAATGCTGTTTCTGAACTTCTTCTGGAACTATTGCCACGTTTAAACCCTAAACATAGAGGAAGCAACAAGACTTAATGTCTGAAAATATCTCATGGTGATTACATTATCCCCTTCCTAAGTGACTTCATCAGCAGAGCGAGCGTGACTGCTACAAACTACAGCATGATTTCTGCTTCCATGCAAGCTGCTCAGAGGCTGTGCCTCCAGCTAGACACCAATGTAAACATGTTGGCATGCTAGCATGTGCTAATTTAAGCACCAAAAACAAAACACAGCTGAGGCTCTTTACCAAGAGTCTCAAACAGAAAGATTCAGACATGTGTTTCATTAAAAGTCTTATGCATAAGGGCTCCTCACACAGATAAAGGACATTTCCATCGCAGATCAACCTGTCAGGACCTTATAAACAAATCACTAAACAGAGAATAGAAAGTTTAAGTAAAATACAGTTTTGTTTCATTGTTTCATTTCTGCTGAGTAAAAACACACTTTATCAAATCACTTCCTTATCACTTCCTTTCCTTAATGAAAATAGATTTATTTCCTTCATCTCAGGTTCAGTGTGGTTTTGCATTACAATTAGCTGGCAAAGCTTTTAGCACTATGTGTGCCTACAACCTGCTGTGCCCTTGTTTTTTATTTTTTTTTTATTTTTTATTTTTTAGGTGTGTTCACCTATTTTTAGAGTTGTCTAATTTTGACAAGGTTACCTAAAAATGCATCCTACTGGGAATCATCCAAAAAGGGGCCTTAGACACACTTATTATATCAAGTCTTTACACCGTTCTTCATCATTCGGCCCAGAAAACTCCAGTTTCAAACATGAACAGGGTTTCATCGACAGTCCTGTCACAATAATAAATTTTGGTGTGCAATTAATTGTCTCGGAAATGATTGCGATAAACAATAATATTGCGCTTAATGTTTTCATTTTTAGACAATTTTCAACTAACATATTAAAAAGCTGTTATAATGCAAACTACACTCTAAGAATAAACATTAATTTCTAAAGGACATTTAGCTTGATGTGCAAACTTCAGCAGTCTGATCATCTGCACCTTATCTGTCTTTAAACACTTGCAGTTCAGGGTTGATTCAGCATATGAGCCTAGTGTCTGCTCATGTAAGGAGTCATGTTTTAACTTGACCACATATTTAACGTGGCAGGGTAAAACTGAATGAATATCTCATCTCCTTCAGTATGTGATCTTGCAGGCAACGTTGTAGACGAAGGCATTGCTGCCTCTGAATTGCCCTCATGCACTTTGATGCTCCATAGTGACACGTATTGCAATCCAGTAAATCCAGGTAAAGAAAGAGGAAAAACTAAAACTAAATTTATTGCGGTCAGAAAACTTAATGCGCTTATTTTTTTCTTATCACGCCATTTGACTTATTGCTTATTGCGACAGGCCTTTTCATCAATCTGTCCAGTGAATCTGCATCCCTCCAACATGGTGAGGTACTAGGAAGCCAATGATAGCTGCTTATTTCCAGTGGCAAGGATTCCTCTCATTAATGCATCTCTTTCCAAAGTTTTCCCTTTTGACAGTCGGTGTCGTAACCTGGTTGAATTGTCACAGTGTCCCTTTCCACCATTCCTCTCCTCCAGTCCAAAACCTGAACAATGACTAAGCTGTTTGTGGCTAAGTGCTCTCAAAAACTGGTCATTAAAATGACAACATCTCCCAACAGTCTGCAGGGGAAATTGCACCCCTGCCACTGTCACGGGGCTGTCGCTGCAGTTGTGTTTCCACCGCCTCAGAAGCGACTGGGTGAACTGCTGTGTTCGCTGCCTTTCAGCTTCTGACACGCAGCCACACAAATAATCCTTTCTTGGCCGTGATAAACTGATAGCAAACACTTTGAGCATTCGTGCCCAGAGAAATGCACAAACGTAGACAGAATAATGGCAGCAGATATGATCCACACACACAGACAAAAACATACAAATGCAAATGCTGAGCTTTGAAATGAGCATAGTTTAATTGAGGGAAATTAAGTTGCAGCGCTCAACAGCCACTGGGGACAAATCAACATGATTCATTGGACTCGCTGCTTCCAGCTAAATTAAAATCACTCAAATTTGGAGGGAAATGAAGTGGAAACTTGTAAAAATGTCCTCTGTGCTGAAAACTTTTGACAAAAGCTTGAGTTGAGTACAAATAAGATAAACAAGCCTCTTAGTGGTTCCCTTTTTCAGTTTTTCTGAAAACTTTTATCAACAGGTAAACAGGAAGTTGAAACTGGTTTGTGTCATGTCGCTAAACTGTCCCCTAAGGATAGAAAGGTTTGCCTTTTTTTGTGGAAAATCCAAACAGCTGCAATACAAGAATAATAACAGAAGTAAAGGAAGATGTTTGGGCTGGATGCTGCTGTGCAAATAAGTGATGTTGTTGTCTCATGAGGTATAGCGATGAGTCTTGTTATCTAAAGCACAACACAGCAATAAGACTTTTAACGCAGCCTCGTAAACTCCAACAGGGTGTCTGAGCTCACTTTTACATCCCTATCACTGTCAGTTCCTCATATGCAGGTTACATATTCTGAGATGCGCCGCAAGGGGGCTGCAAACTGTAGTAGCTCTGTCTTAACCTTCCTGTTTTTCGTAATATAGGCGTCTTTATTAAGACATGAGCTGTCAATTTAGGTTGTCCAAGAAGACTTTTCGTGTTGGTGAGAAGCTGTGCTGCACAGGAGATTTTCAGCATATTTTTTATGCTCTTTTAAGACTTGTTGTAAAATGAAAAGAAGGAGAAGAGGATGCAGGGCAGGAATGAGGCAGAGAGATAAACGGTGGAGATTTAAACGGTTTCTTCCAAATGTTGTGATGGGTAACATTAGATCGCTAGCTAACAGGTGCTAACTGAACATATCCCAGACTGTGATGCATCTGTACACGGCTTCAAGACATTCCATGCCAACCACAATAAACAACTCAGTGGAAAACTAAAGGAAGGAGGAGTTGCAGTACTGGTTAACCAGCGTTGGTGTCATACTGGACATGTTACTGTTAAAGAGAAGATATGCACAAGAGACATGGAACTGCTAGCTGAAATGAGCTACATGCTAGCCCCATGAGCCTACAGCTTTCCTGTCACACCTCCACTCTGTCATCCTGCAGCTCAGTCAAGGACCTAAACACAACCTCAACTCCCTCCATAGCAGGACTCCCTGAAACCTCCTCTGTCTCCACCTCCACTCTGTCTGTCTCCTGTAATCAAGTCATGAAACAACTGATGAAACTGAACCAGAACAAGGCTGCAGGTCAAGATGGTGTCAGTCCCAGTTTTCTCAAGACCTGCTCAAGACAACTATGTCTGACTCTCCGTAGTAGCCGAGATGAAGAAAATAAGATTATTTAAGTTACTTGGTCGTCACATCAGGACCACTAACAGTAAACTGGACTCATGTTGGGACTCTGCTGCAAGTCTTCTTCATTAAACTTTGTTCCTGTGAACAATCTGACCGTGATGTGACCCATGACGCTCCGTCGCTGCAGCTTTTCCTTCACACTGTGATAAGATTTACTTATTTGCAGTAATTCTGTTGTGTCTCTTGCAGACTGATTAGGACATTAATTATTAAAAAAGGCCGCAATCTGATAAGCTACAGTTCACTGCATCTGATCCTGGACAGTTTGCGTTTTATTCATGTTTAGTGTTTCGTTGAGACAGAAAATGAGTTTTTGTTTGCGAATATCCGGATGTATAGGAAGCATTGTGTGATATACATATTATTGTCCCTTATGTTGTATATATTTACTCTAGATGTAAATGTAATTACAATTTTAAAAAATAAAACAAAATCATTAATAATGGGATCTAAAACTTCCCCAATTCAATTGAAAAATTAGCTAAACTTGCTCCCAATTGTTCAGATTGTGGCGGCATGTCTGGTTAACAACACTTTGCAGGTCACTCATGAGATTTAGCTCGTTCCTTTGGCTGGGACTCTCTAAAACTTTCATTTTCTTCTGGTGAAGGTGTTCCTTTGTAGATTTGGATTTCTGCTTCAGCTTTTTAACATCCACTATTATGCTAAATTCCCAATTCTAACAATCATATATGTCATCATATCCTGTGTATAAGACACAAAAAGAAAATTATGTCACCTCTCTCACAAGCTCCAAAGTTTATTGATTGTTTTCTTAAAAACGTTTTTCTGTGATCTTTCCTTTGTCACCTTATGTAGTGAAATGACCACTCCCCCTGATAGTACGCATTATCATTGACCTGCCCCCTGGCTGGTTGATCCTGCACTCCAAAATGACCAAGCAGACAAATGAAAGCAGCTCCCTCCACCAGAGAGGCACCACTGAACATTTAAAGCGACGGCTAGGGGTTTATCCCCAAATGCCCCCAAACCTCCTATTCCCCAACTCCCCAATTCCCCAAATAGACACAATGTAATATTATAAAGATGCACATGTTCAGTCACAAAGCTCCACTTGGCGTTGAAACTTTGAACCAGCCCGGTATAATGTCAGGACATAATGCATTCTGAGGTCATGACCTTTTATTTGCATTTGATTTGAGGTCAATGAGACAAATAGTTCCAGAAATATAGCCAAAAAACAGATTTTTGGTGCATAAAGCGTCACCTTATGGGAAAACCATAACTCCAAATATCGTGAAATTTCACACAGCTCGTCTCCTTGGGGACGTAAACAGGTATACCAAGTTTTAAAATCCAATTGTAAAAATTGTTCGAGTTATCGCACAACCGGGGGCGGCGGCGGTCGAAGCGAAACCAAAATATGTGTTTTGGGGAATATAATGAAGTGGGATCAAAGGGCCAAAATAAATCTGGTGCTTTGAACTGTTCTTAATTAAAGTTCCAGTTCCAGCTGAAAAAACAAACAAACAATTGGCCTGTTTCATCTCAACAAGCCTCATCCTTTTCTCTAAAAAATATTGTGCTTCTTTTGTCTTAATGATCTCCACGTTAGCTCTCCAGTAGCACTCACACATTATACCAAATAAAGATGTTTAAATGGTTGAATCCTGGATTCCTGCAGCAGCCTCATAATGTAACAGCCTCTCACTGAGTCAAGCTAAAGTTAGAGTCTGACCCAGCCATTTAATTGGACCACTCTTTTGTCAGAGAACATGTGCAGAGTAAGGGGAATTAAGCTAATGATTGAAGTATCTCTGCAAGAGCGTGGACTGAGAGAGGAAATATTAAAGTCACTCAACTGCTTTATCTGAGAGAAAATATTGTACATGTAATGAAGAGCAAAGCTAGCTAAGCTAAAGTGGTCCTAGCCAGGTGAGAAGCATAAAGCTAGTTACATAGTCTGTAAGGAGCAACAACGTTATTCTCCTCAAAGGTGCGGTTGGCTCACTTCATACTCTACTAGAAGTTTGGTCTGTGATGGGGCCGGGATCACTGCAGGAGGATATCTTAGTTTTACGTGAAACAAACACCTGACTAGGTTGTTATATATTCAACAACAATCTTCATCCATGGCAGGTCGAGGTTGTGAATGTGGCAATGGCACATATTGCTAACATTTTCCTTCATAATACTTCTCAGAGCTCCACCAGAAAAAAAGTTCTACTTGCCGGTTGAGAACAAGCTGCAAGATGTCCGCAAGAACAAATAACATCATTTCTGGTTCTTGTACAGTGTGTGACAGGCTTCAGAACCGGGGAATGTTGATGATGATGATGGTAGTATTTAAACACAGCTGAGACCCCACCCACATCATCATACATCTTTTCCCAAAACGCGAGACGTGATATCCCATACTATACACATCAAAACGCTCCCGCGTTGGTTGGACTTACGGCAGTATGATGACCGTTCCTCACCTTCAGCCTTGCAGGTCTTAGTGACAGGGTCCATTTCATATCCTTCATAACATTCACACTTAAAATCGCCCTTGTAGTTGATACAGATCTGGCTGCAAGCATCTGGGTTCTCACACTCATCAATGTCTGCAGGGAGGAGAAGGAAGAGAGGTAATCGATCTACTGGAAAATGAAGATCAGACTGAAATAAAGTGATTGATTTGCGACTGTGACAGATAAAACCACAGGCTCCGTAACTGGTTTTTAAAAAGCTCAAAGCTTAAACACCAATAATCCATCAGGTATGAATAGAGTTTTATGACAGGATCGGGTTAAGCGGTTGAGTGAATGAAAGGTGTTGTCAGCGAGACAGTTTGCGTCCCTGTAAACTTCTCCTGACCTGCTTTTTTCTTCGGCTGTGATGTGGAAGTGTTAGTGTTAAAATGGTGGAAAAGGGTGTGAAGGGCATGCTACAAGCGTGTGCTGTGGAAATAAGCAAAACCAAATCTGTTTCCCTGAGGGAGCGGCCAGAAGGGAAGAGATAAGACAACCAGAGACCTGCATGCTGCCCAGAGCAACACGCCACACACACATTTAAACACACTTTTATATTCTGGCTCAGTTAGCAGCAGGCCTGCCAGTCCATACAACTGTCTATCTGAAATATATGTTTATTTACCTCCACAAGTCTTCTTATCTAGCAGCTGGTAGCCAGTAGGGCACTGGCATTCAAAGCCGATTGGTCGGTCCATGCAGACATGGGAGCAGCCGCCATTATTGATCATACACTCATTCAGCCCTGCAAGACACACAAGAAGGCAGAGATCAGTTCATACAATCATAAAAGATCCATATGATTACATTCCTGCTCTGGTTAATTGGCTTTTAATACAATCCCAACCCCAAGATACAAGTTTATCTATCATTTATTTACAAAAACATGAGGAAATCAGCCTCCTAATCTCTGCTTTACATCAGTTTATGAACTCAGGTTTTTACTCGACAGGCAGTCTGGTGCATATCTTAGCATTTTCAGAATGCTTCCCTTTGCAGGAGTCTTCTAACTCTTGTTAACCTGCTTAGTTAAAAGAAAAGCAAACCAAACAGAATGTAAAAACACAGAGAAAATACGAGACTCCTTCCAGCATCTTGTTCCGCAGCATGCAGCTTTCCTTTGGATGCACCTCAAGCAAAGCTGCAAATTAATCTACTGGAAAGTGTTGTTAAAGAAAAACTAGTTTAAACTCCAAGAAAATACACATTCCTGATTAACAACATGCTTAATTCACAGCAGGAAGCCTCCCAATCTTGTGGTACACATTTGTCAATAACCAGTGAGCTTTTCACCACCCATCGTGTGTGTGTGTGTGTGTGTGTGTGTGTGTGTGTGTGTGTGTGTGGGCTGAAGCACAGTGCTGCATCAGCTAAACACTCAGTGCTGTTCAGATAAAGCTGCATTAACGGAATATCTCAGCAACAAGCATAAGAAAATGCTTGAACTGTTTTGGGGTTACTTCATTTCACACCTAACTAGTGGTTCGCTCTGTGCACCTCAGAGTCAGTCTGTGCATGAACTGTGAGAAATAATTATAATTCTCACAATCTGATTTTACAATACAGTAAAATGCAGATCATAGCTGAGCAATGAGAGCCATCAATCAATATAATGATCAAAGTGCTAGAAATTCTGGTGTTATATACCAAATAAAGCTGGCAGATTTTAGAGACAACTTTTTCAAATTGATCACATTTTTACTTTTTAAATACTGAACTGAAGCAATAATTATTAATTAAGCAAATATTATTCATATTGCACCTGGAAGCAGTGCAAACAAACTTCACATGAAACTTTATGACTATAGACGTTATGCATAAAAGGTGAATTTAACATCCTTTTATGAAAGTATTTGATGCTTGCTAAGTTTTAGAATATTTTTCTGAACACCTGACCTGATGTTAAATATTTTATTCAAATCCGTCTTAGTTTATGTTTTGGTCGTGGGCTCTATGTCTTCAGAGATACTACATAACTTTGGCTGTTCTTAGTAATACGGCTTCAAACTACGGCCAATTTGTCATCCATCCGGCATCCCCTCTCCTCTCTGAGCTCTCCACAGTCAGTAAAAGTCAATCTGACATACCATCTCTTGTATTAACTCTTGCTCTGTCTCTTATCTATTTATTTCCTTTCATTCTTTCAATAATGTCATTAATGTCCTCTTGTGACTCTTTGTTGAATAAGGTAACAGCTGGCATATTGTTCTCCGGTTGCTAGCACGCGACATGATGCCATAATGCAAAATGCTGCTATAAAACGATACAGCATTTCAGAAGTACAAGCTATGAAGTAAAATCTCCCAACTTGGGAAACGACACATCCAGACATGGACATGAGATATATATCAGTATCTCATTTAAACTAATCAGAAAAGAATCATTTTAAGATCTAATTATGTAGCCATTTGCTTCTCATATTTATTCATTGACTAGCTTTGAATTTTTTGCCCCTACATCTGATTTTTAAAAGACCTTGTTTAATCATGAAACAAAACCTTCTAACATCCACTAATATCTGACTCTTGGCTGCAGTGGAAAATTGTTGAGTCAGCGTTCAGCCCCATGTAAATGGGTTTTAATCAGCTACAGCTTCCATTAAAACATAACACCTGGGTGTGGGTGAGCTAGTTTTTACAAAGTTTGCTGCTGTTGGGGTGAAAACAATGGACACAACATCCAAAACACTCTCCTGCTTATATAAAATGGAGAAGACAACTCAGACTTAAAGCAATAGCTTTAGGGCAAAAAAATGACAAAGCTTTCTGTCTCTGTAACCTGCCATCAGGACAGCTGGATGCATTTTTCTGTCAAGCTATCTGAGGAAAAACATCTATAGTCCAGTAAAAAGTCATAAATTATAGTGGTTATTTCAGAAAGTTGAGATTATCAGAAACACAATCCTCTAATGAGTTGTCTGATGCACAGTATTAATAAATCTACCGCTGGATTACTTTAATCCTTTTTTTAGCAGATTCAAAATCTGTTTAGACTGGCTAAATTTGGTGTAAAAATTCTGATTCTTTGGTTGATGAAAGCATTCGAGGAAACTGGTTGTGTCTGTTTCATTCGTGGGGTTATACTTGAAGCTGTGCCTCTTCCTGCTTAATGCTGGATTTTCCTTTTTCTTCTCAACGTCTTTCTGTAGTCCAGTTGTCTTCCACTGAAGCATTTAGGATTACTGTCATTTCGATAGCTGACAACCTACAATACAAGGATTGCAAGGACATTTTTTTGCGAAAAAAATAAATTGAAGATTATCTAATGTGGTATGTGAATGAATAATAAAAACAATGAGCTGAAAGAGAAACTCTGTACAGCTGACAGCACGCTGCAACGTTATCTGATGGTTCCATTACTAAAAACACTGCTTGCAAGTTGATACTCTTTATTGTTACAAGCAAACACATTGACCCAGGTAGATTTTATATGGAGATTTTAATCTTTGCGATGGGCTCCAGCAAGCAGACCGAGCACTGCAGGCAGCATTACATTCCCATCTATTATGCAGCTGGATGAGTGACAGCAATCTGCCACTCACTTCTCGCTTTCTGTTCAGTTCTAAATGAACTGCAGGGAGCAGAAAAGATCAAGATGAAACTGTACTCTAGGACTTGTTCATTTCTGTCTTTTTGTGAGGGACAGAGGGGGTGAAGAAGAAGCCCCTGGAGAGACCTCAAGAGAAAAGAAAAAAAAAACATGGACAGTTTGTCTCTAGACTGCTTCCAAGGACAGGCATGATTTAAAGGCCACTTTTCCTTTTTCCCATGGGCCAACAAACATCACATCTCTTCCTCTCTGCTGCACCGAAATCTGTCCTGTCTCTCTGTCCCCACAGCATCTCACGATGTACCTATTTACAGCCTTTGGTTTGGATGGAGGTAATGGAGCAACATTAGGACTGAATGCTGCGGTAATACGTCAACATTTCTAATGAGACAGTAAAACGTTAGCGTAAGTGCTGAGAGAAATACATTGTCTTTAATATGTCACATGAAAGGCCATTTCTCTGAACATAAACGTCTGAGTGTGGGTTGCTGTGCAGCGGGGAGTGTGGCGGGGGCATGTGTGTTTTAGGTGGGGAACATCTTGCGAGGAAACGGCTGAGTGAGCACAGAGATGAGTGAGGTGCGTGCGTGGACATGGTTTTAATGAGCTGAGAACAAGACCTGAGCTAAAGGAGGAGAAAATGGAGGAGGGAGTAACTGTCCTTTGATTTCCTTCCCTGCCAGGGGTCACTTTTCTCTGCCAGCTGTCACTCAAATGTATCTTCTTTTAAGGACGTTTTATGAGCATAGACGGTGTATAAAAGATGGACGGAGCCTCCCAGCAGGTTTCCGAAGAGCAAAGGAGAAGCTCATTCTTACAGTCGCCATCTTGGCAGTGTCATCCATGCTACTGCACCTGGGAAATGCAAAAATGAGCAAAGAACTGGAGCTCAGAGGGGGGCTGTGGGTGTGGATGATTGACGTCTATTAAACTCTGAGGTGCCTGTAGCAAAATGAGCTAACTACCCCCCCCCACACACACACACATACACAGTTGTAATGAAGGTAAACCTGACCCATTAAACCTAAAATGTTTTTGTACCAGGCTTTAAACATGTTTATTTCTGCTGTGAAGTTGCTCTTTTTAACACGGTAACAATTAACATGTTTGAGGTGATTTGCTCTGTTTTGCAGCCCCTAGTGGACGAGGGAGGAACTGCAGGTTTTGGCACTTCCACATAGGCTTCACTTTTTTCAGTGGAGATGCTGCTTGATTATGAGACTATTTCTGTTTCAACACATACATACATTTGTCTTTCGGCTCGAATGCTCTTCGCATCCTTCACAGTCATGTAAATATGTGAAGAGATGAAGGTGTATGAAGACGTCTCAGACCTTTTCAGATGTGCTGCTTTCTGTTTATCAGCTGAATGTGCAGTCTTGTGTTTATCTATGATAATCTGTAAATGCAATCTTCTCAAATTGGTCCAAATAATGTATCACATTAAAGAGTAGAAGCATTTAGAGAGCACACTTTCACCAACCCACACGGTCAATCATCTGAGAAAATTCCCAACAGCCCACTCTAACAAACAACCTGCTGACTCACTGTGTGAACTTCAAGCTGATATCACTGTAGATGAAGATGAAGCACATAGCTATAATAATCTTGAAGTTGTCTCTAAAACCAGCAAACTTCGTTGTATTTAACATCGACCGTGATGCTATGGTGATTTTTTTGCCCCCGAGTTTGTGGGAATTATCTGTTGAGTTAAGAGCTGCAATGGCAAAATTATCTTTATTTTCCTATAGTAAAGAATCCTTGTAAGAAATCCAGGCACTGATACAGATTACCCTTAAAACCTATTTACGTGTTCTTTATTCTATTTCTGAGATTTTCTGAAAATTTCATCATAATTTGTTGATAACTTTGCTTAACCGGAAGAGAAAGGAGGAAGAAATAATCATATTAATAATAATCAAGAAAGGAAACACTGCAAGGCTAAAATGTTCCATTTTAAATTTATTTTATTTTATTTGCTTTTTTTATTTAGCTTTGACATCTATTCATTATTGTTTAATCAAATTTAATCAATTGTTTATGTAATTTATTTACCTTTGATGGCAGGGGATTTTCTTATTAGATGCATTATAAAATAATCAAATAAAATGCTTCAGACAAATAATTCATGTATTTAACATTTCTTATTTGTTGTTACATAAAAAATATTGTTGGGAAAAAAAAACTAACTTAAAGTTGTTCAGCTTACAAACCTTTCTGTCCTAAAACAAAATGAATCAATACAGACATGAATAGTGTCTACTGGTCTCTTCGCAGACATGCTAACTGGAGTCAACAAGCTAATATCTGCTGTTATCCATGTTAGGCTGCAACATCTGTACCGTCAGTTTTACTTGCAGTTATTTGTGGCAACAAAGTTAGATTCTTTTTTCTTTACATGGTTTTAGCCAGGCCTTGTGATGGACTGGTGATTGGTCCAGGTGAACCTGCTAACTGTTAGCTTCCCGCAACCTTGAGTTGCAGAAAATGGATGAATGAATGTTTCAGCTAAATGTTTGCTACAGCGTCTCTCACACACAATGCAAACCACTGACATGACAGCGATAAAGTGAAAGTATCAGCCCTTAGGCTATAAAAATCACTCGTTAGATCCTGATCAGAATAGTTTGTAACGCTAACTTTATAAGTGTAATCGGGTGAGGAATACACACCCAGCTGCTCCCATCAACATACGTGCTATTGATAAGATCCCAGTTGGATCGACAGGAAATCACACGGTTAACATTCAGGATCGAGTCCATGCTTCCACCTCACCTGGTGAGTCTCCTCCCTCACCCACTGTGTTCATCTTTTTATCTCATACTCTACACTCCCTCATCCATTTATTTTTTTATTTATTTTTTACTGTCTTGAAGATCCTTCCATCCCTCATTTATTTATCCTTCCACCTCTCACACATGGTCCATCCATCCTATCATAAGCAAATCCTTCCCTCTTTCATCCATCTATCCATTCATCTTTCCATCATCCCTCCTTCTCTCTTCCATCCTTTACTATCCTCCCTCTCTCTCTCATCACTAATCTTTCACATCCATCATCCCATCCTTTCCCTCTCATAATGAAACCTCTCCACCCTTCATCCTTTCTTCCTTCGTTAAAGTATTCACTCCTTTACCTATTCCTCCCTCCATCTGTAATCTATTCATTCCTCCATTTTGAGTCACTGTCACCCATTTTTCCTTCTCTCACCCCTCCCTCTTATAACTAATGCTTTCTTTTCTTCATCTTTTTATCATCCCTCCATTTTCTTTCCTCCTTCACCATCTATCCTCCATCTCTCACCCATCACTAATCCCGTCCTGTCCATCTTCAGTCGACCATCCATCTCTCCTATTCCTAATTCATACCCATCCACACCCATAATAATTAATCGTATTGGTAATAATGAATAATTTATTGCTATAAAGTTGTTTAAAATGCTCAAAACCATGATCTTTTTTTCTGTTCTCAACTTCCTCTGCATCTTTTTCATGTACGTTTTATTTGGCCATTTCAACGTTGTCTTTTTCCTGTTCTCTGGTTTGGAACATTTGGTGGTATTGCTCTGTTTTCTACTTCAAGTTGTTGGGGAAATTACATATATTAACTTAATTACCTTGACCTTAGTAAAGCATCTGCAAGGCCAGCGTCCTTCCATCAGGGAAATGTTTAGACAAGACCGCAGTTTTGTTGTCATATCATGAGAACAGGCTTCGGATTGACGCACATAACCAAACTCTTTAAACAAAGGTGCCTCTAAGTGACTGGGGCAGAATAGTTCCAGACTTCTGTGTGACGACAGATCTCTGGAGGGATTCTTCCCGGGTTATAACCTTGTACCATGTCTGTATGTCTAAATGTATTTTCAACTTTTTTATTTTTCATTATTAAATTTAGACTGCCATGTAAAAATGTCTGATTTCATAGCTGAAATAAACATGTTTACAGAGTGGCTCCAACAACTTTTTTCGGTTTAACAGGTCAAATTTACCATCATGACAACTCTGGGTGGGGGGGGGGGATTTTTTCTAATGCTTCGGTTTCATGTTATTTTATTCTTAAATTTAGAGGTGTGTCCTTTTGATTGATGTGTGTTAGAGCGCTATCACTGGTTACAGCTGCGCACTTCCTGTTGGCTCCACCGTGACAGAGCCCTCTCAGCTCTACATTAAGTTTGTCATTAAGTCCATTGTTAAATCATTCTGGTTATACAGCAGTTGGATGAAAAGAAAATTGCTCCTGTAACTACTGGTGTTCACAAAGGTACCAAACAAGTCTGAACACTCTCACCATCACTCTGAAAATGTGTGAAAAAGTTTTCACAAAGAGTCAAAATGACTGAATATTATCTCTTTAATAGTGTGATGAAGCCATTAATGCTCAATATCTCATGTCTGAAACGGACTTAAAAGACAGTTTACCAGAGCAGAAGACAACTTTTCTCCTGTGTGATGGTAATTATGACATGGTGGCTCTTGTTCCGACTAATGGAGCCAAGTGATTATTTGAGTAGGACCCCATATCCTTTGAAATGTTAATAAGAGGAAGGTCATTATTATGTCGCTACATTAGCTGCCTGAATTCATAGATATTTCTACGTATGTGCTCTTTTGATGGACAGGTGAGAGGCAACAAGCTTGACTTCATTTCATACAAAAGAGAAACACTCTTCATCTGTCTGCATACCAACCTGTACTGATCACCCATTTTTAACCCCTGATTTAACACAAAAGTCGCCTGTCTATGTGCAGAAAAAGCCATCTTACCGCACTCTTTTTTGGGCTCATCCGATCTGTCCTTGCAGTCCTTGACAGAGTCACACACCTTCGAGCTGTTGATACACTCTCCATTCCTACACTGAAACTTCAGTGGTCCTTCACACTTGGTGGCTGCAACCGACAAGCAGATCACACATTAGCATTTTCATTATTAAAATCAGGAGAGGTCTGATGTGTGACTATGTAATGAAAGCAAATAAACATATCCCAGTAAAATATGCCATCTTAAAGGCTAAATGTGTTATTTAAAAAATCAAAATATACTTTCTGTATTATGTACCATCACAGAAGCGGAAATGGGCTTTAGCAAGGGTCCAACAAAAGACCACCATAGAGTCTATATTTTGGACATTAACCAGTGTGGAGAACATGGCATCTATTTATTCCAAACGTATCTTTAACACTGATTGCTCTCACACACACACATCACATATATTTCTAAAAAAAACAACATA
>JBAMHX010000009.1:3236280-3252828 GCA_037177515.1 Pseudomugil tenellus | reverse complement strand
TTTACATGTGTGTGTCTGCTTCCATGTTTGCGTGATTCCACATTTTACATACGTGTGTGTGTGTTTCTTTGTTTTCTCATCTTCTAGTCTTATTTATTTATCTCAAGTTGTTGTTAAACATCCTATTTCTGCCTCTGGTCTGCATTTGAGTCCTCACCTCCAGCATTCCCTGACAGAACACACTAACAAAAGAGAAGTGGGATCATTTTTAGCAGCAATAGCCATGGTTTACGGACTTCAAATAGCACCCTTAGACCTAAAAGTTGGCTGCGTTTTTCTAAAAAATGACAGGAAACGCCATCAAGCTTCAGCATTTATGGCTGAAGCACCCTTGAGTAAAATAGTCAAGCCTCTAAATGCTCCACACACACTCCATCTACAGCTGCTCATATCTCCACGCGACTGCACAGCTTACAGTAAAGGTAGCTGCGGAGGTTTCACATGTTCTGATGGATTATCAGTTTATTCTTTTTTTGCAGACATCATACATTACGACGTCAGGCTTCGTTTCAGCAAATGTACATACACACAGGTCATTTCTGTGTCTGACTTTCTGCTGCACCACTTTCCTCCAATGTTTCCTGGTTCACAGATGTCAAACGTGGTTGATTTATAGCCATATTTCAGCATTTGGCCTTTGTGGCAACACACTGTACCTTCATATTAACTAAAGGTAAATCCAACCCACGAAGGGCTCAGCATATTGCAATGTTAGACTGTCATTAAAGAAACTAATTCAGAGATTTGTAAGGAGATGTTACACAGGTGCTCAAAACACATTTTCCATGTTGAATTTTTTGAGTTGACGTAATGACCTGCCCAAACTAATGGATATTTTGCAAAATAAACTTTTATCACAAACCTTCCAGTGGAACTTCATGATTAGCAGCTGGTAAACAATGCTGAACACGATGTTAGATATATTAATTCCATCATTAATCTCACAGTAATTTAGGTATGCGAGTTAATACTCATGTAACTTGGGGTAGGGGTGGGTAAGGGAGATGTAAATGTACCATGTTAGTGTCTGTATATGCATGATTATGTGTGAAAGTAAGGACTGTAGTCATAATAAACTGATAATATTAAGTTAAATTTAATCTCACAACAGCAGCTATATGATTTTTTACTTTGAATCCTGCACAAAGAAATATTTTGATGTCCATTTAATCATAATTTGTTATTAACTTTGTGGATGGGTATCCATGTCGGGTATCCAGTTCAAAAACAATTCAGATGATGCATCAATAGCACATTTATGAATATTTATCATTTGAATTTGGAAACAGAAAAGTAGAGACTACTGAAGGAGACTAAGACAATAAAGTGTTTCTGAATGTGCTCTTCCTTTAAAGCTAAAGTGTGGAATTTCTATAAAAGCATCTGTGATGCAACAGAGCTGTAATGCCACCCGATATTTAATTACCACTTCTGCAGGAGGGTTTAACCTACATTCAGTCAGGAATTTTGCAATCATTGTAGAACAAAACATTAGTTGGAACAAGCGGTTTCATGGTTGTTTGATGGGAGAGCCTCTGCTCTGTGCAATGATTAATGATCCAGCAAGAAGCTAAATCAAAGCCCAGAACTCTCAGAATACAAAGCCAGACATTTTGATGAAATGTGCAAGAAAGCCTCATGAGAAACACCTCTACTATCAGACATTAGGAGCCTAACAGCAGACCTGCACAACATGGCAAAAATCTTTTTTTTTTTTTTTACTAATATTGAAAATTGGTTTGCAATCTTTTTAAATTTCAGCTTCAGGCTGTTCAGCGTTGAAACAAATACATTTTCTCTATGAGGTGAAGGATTATCACATGTAATATTACATATCACATATGTAAATAATAAATGCTTTATTTCTAACAAGGACACAAAGTTGAATTACCACCAGCTTTATCTGCCACAAAGGGATGTGAAGACGGTGCACGTTTTATATCCATCATGACACAGCTGAACAAGCTGAATCTACATCATTTCTGAGTCGTATTACAACTTAAAGTTTAATAAAGTTTCATATTATTAGAAGGTTTCATTAACATCAATGTGTTATTCAGAGTTCTGAACTCTGAATATTTATTTCTTTATTTATGCCATCAAGACATTTCACAGGTTTTCTGAGTTTTTTTTTATTTCAGTAATTTATTTAAAATTAGTTTGTATCCCTGACGGGTGTGAAGCCCATCTGAGAAAGGGATGAGAGAACGTAACGCACACTTCTTTCCTGTCTGCTCCTCTTCCTGAAATGATTGACACAGTTCAGACACAGCAAATCTGAAGATATCTGCGGCTCAGAACAAAAAGAATCATGACCAGATACATTTTTCCACAATAGACACGAGGATCTTACTGTCACACAAGAAATAAAACATGAAATACAGCATCCACCTGCTTCAGATGTAAGAAAGCGAAGGCTGCACGTTTGAAACCCAGAGCAGGTGCTGGGCTTGCTCCGCCCTATTTTACAGGTTATCATTGAGTTAAAAATAATAAAGCAAACCTCTGCAGCAGGAGATGCTTCACCTGTACAAATGATTCCTGTTCAGCAACATGCCGATGATTTTCTGTGATGAAAGGTCAAGCACACGTCACGAAAAGGAACCTGCCTTTCTGTGAAACAAAGCTATTTGGGGGAAATAAAGTCAATATAGTGGACACTTGCTGGAGGTTTAGGCTGCTCTTACTGCCGTTTCTAAATCCATGCCAAAGGTCAGATCATGTGCACTTCAGCAGTTCCTAAATCCTCTCATCAGAAGAGAGCAGAAAACTAGGGAGCTTCAAAATGAAATTAATCCTGCTTCACAGATGGATGGGTCTTTTGTGATAAGATCCAGCAGTGTGTTTTTTTCCTCCTCCCCATTTAATCTGGAAATCCAGACTTTCCGACCAGAAAATGTGTGCCATATGAATTGTTCAGGTTTGTAAGAACATATGTTTTAAGCAACAGTTTGACTGTCCGTGATCATTTTGCCGATCCTTTGTGACCTGCAGAAGAAGAGGGGAAGGCCGCTGCTGTCAGCAAATACCACATGGGTGGTGTGTTTATTTAACATCGCCGAACAAGATGTTTGGATGTGAAACTAAAAGTCAGATAATTCAAAAGAGTTTCCAAAAATTATTGAAGTTAAAAAAGATTGATTTGATTCATGTCGCCTGGTAGTGACTGATCAGTAGCACATTTATAAAAAATAAACTTAGCTTACTTTATAAATAAATACATATAAATATATATAAAAATTTGTTTATAATATAAATAATATAAATATAAAGTTTAGTTTATTTGAACTAAACTTAGTTTAGTTTATAAATGCAAATATAAAATGTACAGACTTTTCAATGACATAAATCTACAGGTGCATAATATTTTTACTATCAATACATAAATTTGATTACTTTAAATTTAATAAATATTCAATACATACATTTTATTTGTATCTATAGATAATTAACATGTACAGAGTGTGGAGTATAAAATACTCAATATTCAATAACTAATGTTGAAATAATCAAAAATATTAGTCAAAAATGTAAAAAAAAAATGGTGAAGTCCTAACAAAGGCCTAAAGGTCTGCAAGGTTAGGACATTTTGGTTGTCTTACTTCTAAACAGAAAATGATTATAAACAAATGACCAAAATGTTCACTGCTGCTGAAAAATACAAAAATAAGCACATTAACTTTCTTTGGTTGATTCTTGTGCAAAACAAAGTTAGAAATAATATCTTCAAAAATCATCTGCTATACAAGTTGTTACCAGTATAAAAGGCTAAGTTGAGATCTTTTTTAGCAAATCTGCTAAACTCAGTTTAGAGTCTGAAGTTAAGTATATTGCTTCTACAAGTCGCAGCAGCAACCCACATGCAGCTATAGAAAGCACAGCTGCCAGGTCCTCCAAAGCATGCAGCTTCCATCTGCAGGACAGAACTTTGCGTTTTCCAGATGAGCACATAATGATGTGACTAGCAATATAACTCTGACATAACTTTATTCTATCTGCCAAAACTGTCATATTGGAGCATGCCTATTTACATTCCAGTAGCCACCCTACATGCAGGGTTTGAGAAGCTAAGGCAACCGTTTAATGCAATAAATCTTGTTTCTTGTAGGTAAACACCAAAATAAATAGTTTTGAAGAGCGACTCTCTCACTTTGTCACTGTGCGATGAACTGTGGTACTTGTGAACTAACAATCATACTTAATTAGAAACCGACTGGTAAACTGTTGTCAAACAGAAATGCAACATTACCGATGAATTGACCAAATCACTAATGTAGTGGAAAAGTCAGGTCTCACACACACATTCACTTATAAGTTGGTAGAAGATGGTTCCGAGTGGGGAACATTGTAAGGTTAGCATAACCCCAAAGCACCATATGTGGTCCATCTTGCTTCAACTTACTCTGTTTGGTTCAAGCTAGTAGAAAAATCCCATCTGTGCTTTAAGGTTCCCATAATAGGACAGAACTAAGTGCTCTGCTCCAAATGAGATCGTTCCAGATTTAGTAAGAATGTGGAGCTATCCATTGTGTGTGTGCGTGCAACATGGGAAGACAGAGGCTGAACAATGAAGTTTATTAACTGATGTTCCAGCTTGAGACCAAGTATCTTCCTGATTATTTCTCTGTGTTTGTAAGATGCGTGTGATGGTAAGCTCCTTTGTTTAGTGATAGTAATTCCACTTTGTGTGTGTTTCCTAAACCCAAACTCTCCTAATGGCAGAAGGCTTCCTGTCTGCAGCTTCCAGTGGTTTCCCCAGCAGGGTAGTTAGTTTTGGCTCAGACAAAGGAGCATCAGTCCATGTCAGAGAGTTTCATCCTGAACTTTACTTTTTCATATATGAGATAAATTCTCAACACTAGTTCAGAGTTTTAGAGTTACATACTGCCCCCTAGTGGTGGTCTCCAATATTGAATGTTTTGGCTGCAGCGTGCTTGTGCTGTTTGCAACAAGTAATGGGCTCAACACATCGGGGGGTGCGACGTTGCTTATTCTCTATGCATTTTCTATGGAAACTCTGCAATCAGGTGAAAATCGGTGTCGTCTTCCAGCCAAGCAACAGGTAACATTTGTGATTATGAAATTTTGCTCGTGTGCACACAGGGCTAGCAACGAGACACAAAGTAACAACATGTTCAACTTTTGTCACGTGACACTACAACCCATAAGCGAGGGGTTCGATGACTGGCCAATGAGCTGAGCTCAGGCCAGTACGGTCTACTCTGTGACCAGTTTCAACTATGGTAGAAAAGATCCTTTTAGCTGTGTCTGACTTTTTCTCCACCTGTGACGCCAACGTCACAGTTCTGCTTTGAAAATGCAGAGATTTCCTCCAGCATACTAACCCAGGGGTCGACAACGCCGGTTCTAGAGCCGCACTCCTGCAAGTTGGGAGTTTCCCTGCTGCAACACACCTGATTCATATCAAGGAATAACTAGAAGACTTTGATGAAGAAAGTTTGATCTCCGCACAAGTCTGCTAATTGAGTCTAATGTGTGTCATTGTGTTGCAGCAGGGAAACTCCTAACACGTGCGGCTTTCTAGAACCAGAGTTGCCGAAACTTGTAATAACCAATCAAACTTGTAGGCTGCTGTCGCTGCAGTTTGTCGCATCCTGTGTGCCGAGCCATAACATACATAGCTGAACATTGCCGTGTACACAAGCATACACAGTAAGTATATTCCACCCCTTACTCCCCAGTTGGAAGGGTAGCATTTTGTTCTTGTATGAACATGGTGCAGGTTGTTCAAGGCCAAAATACAATACAATAGTAATACTACATACATTTGACATCAGCTCTGTTCACAGCAAAGAAAAAAGCTGCTGGTTGTTGTTCCCAACTACTGGCAACACATTTTTCTTGTGAATTCACAGAGAAAAAACCAAACAACACTCACTCCTACGGGCAATTTAGAGTCTCCAATCAGCCTATCACCAAGGTGCATGTCTTTGGACTCCTTATACAAGTTAAAGAACAAAATTCCTGTTAACAACTGTGGTGGAAAACACAAGTCAGAACACACACTCGACAGAGAAGCTTGTGGGGTTAACTTAATCTCTAAACACACCATAAGGTGGCTCAGACTGGGCCTTTCCTGTGTATCAAGGACTTTCCTGACTTGAACAGATCGAGCTGTCCCGCTCCAATGTCAAGGGACAGTTCCTAATTTAGAGAAGATGGGTTGTGTGAATGTGTAGTGCAAACGCATGTGTGTTTGAAGCTTCCGAGGACTGAGCAGAGAGGGGGATGCCTTTCCTCTTCGTACTCTGAGCGTACCGATATGATGATCGTACCTGCATTTGGCTACATCCTATTTGAATTGTGATTGTTCAACAAATCCTCGATGAGCACGAAGACCAATCTGAGTTTCTTTGCAGAAATACACCTTCTGAAGCAGGTTAACTTTTCCGCAACACAACAAAGAACTGAAAGCTTGGGAGGAGAACCCAGCAGAGTTCTCTGTCCCCCGTCAGGTCCTTCCCTGCATGCATTCAGGACTTCTACCTGCTGGTTACTTACACAAGGTTTTGCAGTAATAAATGGGAATGAACTTTAATGTGATGGGCCCAAATTCCCTGTTTGTACATAGGAACAGGTTTGGCTGCAAACATGCAACGCGTTTCACAGAAACTGACAGAATATTTGTTTTAGTTCCAAGTTACTTTGTCTTCAGAGTAAAAACCGATGATGCTCAGATGTATTGTGAAACACAAACAAAGTTAATTAAAAGAAAGTTTTGAAAATAATTAAATGCTGTCAACAACATGTTATAAATTATATATCCATTCCTGGAAAGCCTCCAAACGAGGTGCTGCCAGGATGAATGGCGACAGGCTGGTGGGTTCAGGCGGTAATAAAGTCTCCCCAGTCTGGTAAAAATTAAATAAAATGTGGAGACAGTTATAAGGAGAGGTTTCTCAGCCATGAGCTGACACCTTCACTACAGCTCCCCCCTGCAGAGCAATTCCTCCACGCTTCAATGGAAATTAGTCCAAATCAACACAACAGCCAGATGCTTCACCTCACAGCCTGAAGCCGGAGTTCAAACAGAGATCCCAGTGAATTCATCCTCCACACTGCTGCAACCTTCCAGCTCCCTGTGCTGGTAATTATTGAGATGTGTGTTATTCTTCATATACGTAGCAGCAGAATGAAACATTTCCAAGAAGATATTTTATTTTAACCTCTGTGTATATCCTATAATGATGAGGAATGAAGGAAGGCTCAACTACACACATAATATTCCACATCAACGCTTCACATTTAGACTGTTCACACCACCTTAACCCTGCAAGAATCAAAGAAATAAAGTCTTTTGCTCTCAACTAATGGCCCAGCAAGGGGTTCAGAGGCTTGTTCACAGCTTATATTCAAAGATAGCTCTGAAAAGATATAAGAACAGCTTTTCCTATTCTGCAAAGTAGAGGTTAAATCTCTCATACGTGGTCTCACACATTTAAACAGTTTTGAATATAGAAAAACCTTGATGGCTCCTGGGTCCCAGCATAAGTTTAGACATTTATAAATGTAAACTGTTCTCCAGCCTTGCAGCATTGTCTTTAACCTTCATTAACAGGAACATGAAAAGTATTTGGACTCTGAACTAACAGTGTAAAGTGCAGAGCAATAAGATGAAGGAAAAAGCAAAGAGAATCCCAAAGCAATTTTCCCTTTCACTTAAAGTAATTTCCCCTCTGTGCCTCGAAGTGACTGAAACACAGGAGACACACCTCTTAACAATAATTATTAAATCTGTCAAAAGTAATTATGATCCTAAGATTTCAATCACCATTAAGACCAGAGTGGTCCAATCCATAAAGTGAGGCACAATAAAATACAGTAGTGTGAGGGTCCATCGTTCCATGATGGATTTTTGTGATGCAGCTTGGAAGCCATGTTAGCTGCTGTGTAAGGATGTAATGAGGTACGATGGTGATGAGAAAGAAATGTCAACATCAGCAGCTTTCACAGCAACCTATCCATTGGTTGTCCAAAAATCCCCCTTCCTGCAGTATCCATCCACTAATCTACTATTTATATTTAATATCTCTCCAGTCAAGTGTAACTCGATTAGCATGTCTTTTTGAGCCCTGTGCTTATTTTTTCAACCTCTTCTCAAAAACCCGTCCATGATAAAGAGAATACTTTCTAGAATAGTCTTTTAAAAGTGTTTACTTTAATACGATTTATTGAGATGTGTAACTAATAATACATTCAGATAATTACGCTGTAGCTCTAAACTGCCACCAAATCATAGTGAAAAATGTTTTTAACACAGATGGAGGTTTTAGTACACACAGTTCAAATGAGATCTAAAAAATGGCCATTTTGACAGTTTCTGATTTGTGAATCACAGTGAATCATGAGCTGAATTAATGTGCAGACTAGAAGCACTCAGAGAAAAGACATCCGCCATGATATTCTGTTTATATTATTATTATTATTAATATTTTAATTCAAAGCTCTAGTGGCAAAATGGTCCCCATCTGTTTTTAGTAAATTCTAAATGGCAAATACAAAAAAGGGCCGTGATCGCAATCAATTACCAAGTCTAATCTCTTCTACCTTATTCCATTTCTGAAATTTCCTGAAAAATCAAATAAAAATTATCATGTTGCTAACGGACCCACAGATAAACAGCCAGACCAACGCTGCTGATACATGACCTCCACTATGGCAGAGGTAGAAATATACAGGCTAGTTGAACTGATCAGTCATATTCCTCACCATCAGCTGTTAATAAAGGCTGCACGAAAGGTTTCCTGGCATATCTCCATAAAAAGGTCTGCCTTAAAGTAGACTAAAGACCAACTTTTAAGTTATCTGTGTCTAAATCCAGTTAGTTTTAGGTCTTATTTTTCTCTACAGCAGCAGGGCTCCGTGTGATTCTCAAACCTACTTTAAACCGGCCAGCCTTTCAAGTACATTTATTTTAAAAAGTTTCCTGAATTGGAACCAAAGCCCAGTGGTTGTGCCAATCAGTTCTGGATTAATCTGAACATCAGACCAGTATGATGGCTGTCAACAGTCCTACATGTGTGGAATAACACGTTTCAATTAAGTCACAAAAGAGAAAATTGACAAAATTATCAATAGATGCAAGAATGTTAAGAGGAAATACTGCATCAGTAAAAGCAAAAATGGCTAAAACTAGAGCTGGACGCGGTATTACATGCATCCTTCCAGCTGTTGGATAGCGTATTTGGTCATCGACCAGCAAACCAGGTAATGAGGATGCACATCTGAACATCTTACAATGTGTAACTGAATGTACTCTTCATTTTGGGAAACAGCAGGTTATAATCTATGTTGACAACTTAACCTTGAACTTTTAAGCCCAAATTTCCTAGATGTTTATAATTACTTCTAGCGAGTAAAGTCTTTCCAGTTAAACAGGTGGGAACATGGGCTCGTTTTTCAGGAAATACTGAGTTTCTGAGACTTCCAAACGAAGCAGAACCAGGATAATGTCAGTTATGTGTCATTTTGTTCCATCCGTTTTGTTGAGTCGACCCCTTTTTTAACCGGTTCAGCTGACTTTCTGATCATTTATTTCCTGATTAATAATAGTCACCCCTCCGTCCCATTCTTTGTTATCCTGTTAGTATCTATCGTCAATAAAGAGAAAGTGAGACATATCCCAAACCTAAACTTGATGAGACCAAAATTCCACAACTAGGATGAGTAGAGACGCCATCAACAATTCCACACAAAAAGAGAGACACCATTCTGATTGGAGACTCTATAACACAGCGTGTGAGAACAGCAAAGACAGAAAATACTTTTTCTGATACATCAGTCAGGAAACTGATGAGAGATTCTGTCTTCACATCCAGATGACATGGAGACCATTATCCACGCAGGCTTTTATGATATTCTGAGAAGGAAAACTGGCTCTGAGATCCTAAAGAAAGACTTTTTTGTGTTGTTGGAGAGAATCTGTCACCATAAAGCACACCATGTTTTCATTTCAGGCCTCATTCCTAGAGCGGGTTTTCAGCAGACATTTGGGCCCACATGGCTATCAGATGTGTTTATCACCCATGGCATAAAGTTTATTGATAACTTTAGTCTCTTCTAGACTAAACAGAACATTTCAGATCTGATGGAGCGCATCTGTGTTATTCTGTTGGGTTATGGTTGAGCGTACAGAGCAAAGGACAGAGCAGAGAGGCAAACAACCTCCACCTCTCCTCCTTCATATCACCCACAGTCTCCAGAAGATGTCTCTCTACGAGTCTGGACCCCAGTGAAAACCTTATGTAAAGAAACACAGAGCTCCCCCTCTCCACGAATCATCTGTCCTGGCAGAGCAGGACACAGGAGGAAGTGCAGGATGTTCACAAGCCAGCAGCAGAGTTCTAAACAAAGACAACATGTCCTGATGCGTTCAGGGTCCCTGCTGTAGTAGACCTACTACTGACAGCTGCTCCCAGAACAAGCTGGACCCAGTAGGATTCCAGTATTAGTTGGACAAAGAAGAAAAGGGAAGCGGTCAACTTGTAGGATGAATCTCTTAACGCTACCACATATCCCTGCGCACACAGAGACCAGTATAAACCAGAATAAACTCCATAAAATTAGCTTTACTCATTAGGGCTCTGTCCAACAAGTTACTGTTAGTTAATGACTTCTTAATTTCTCAACGTTTAGATTTTTTTCTACCAGAAACATGGTTGCCAGAAGGTAGAAGTGCTACTTTCAGTAGAGATTAAACTTTCACCACATGTAGAAATCCAGATTAAAAACTTTCTCATGCGCCAATACATGACATCTGCACGGTGACTCTTAACTGAGCTTGATTTTAAATTGAGTTATTATTTTATTGTAAATTTTGCTATTTGTTGCTGTTTTTTGTTCTTTTCAGCATCTCTGATGCTTTTAATGTTTTTCTGTAAATCACGTTAAATTGTCCTATACATGAAATGTGCAAATAAACTTGCCTTGCCTAGATTTTGCCAAGTGTCTTATTTCTTGATCTGCCTGCGTTGCCAGTGTTTTTGCTTAGATTAAATCATCTTATTACATCAGCCTCTGCGTCATCTCAGTCCTGTATTTGGGTCCTTCAACCTCATCTCGTCTACAGATTATGTGATCTTAATCCAGCAGTCTTGTTGTGCTTTTATCCATATTTTTGTTATTTGTCTTGTCTATCTTACTTCCAAGTTTTCAAAGCCTTTTCCTCTAAAACAGTAGCAAAAACAGCTGAAGTAAAAGTGAATCCAATCTGATACAGGATGTAATTAATCAAACCCCAGCTTTCATGAAACTTTTTCAGCTCTTAGCTCGGTAGACTAGGAAAAGCTCCTCTGCGTATTTCTTAAAGTGTTCCTCATGGTTGGGATCGATGTTGGTTACATTATGGTTCGAGTCAGATATTTAAATACTTTCATAAAGCTTAATGTCTCTTTTCATTATGTCTGAGTAGACCTCCATTATGCATGATGAGTTTACAAGAGTTTTTAGTTTAAATATAAATGTCAAAACAAGCCGGTCTCGCCAGCCAGATGAGCATTACGAGTGGAAACCAAAGCCACTCCCACACATGGAAATATGTGCCACACTGGATTAGAGTGTCTGTCAACTAATCGAAGGTCTATTAATGGGAAGAGAGAGATTAGCCTTTTACCCCGAGTGAAAAGTAAGCCACCTCTTTATTATTTCTCCTTGCAAAGGGCTGATTACTCCAGCAGGAAACATAATGCCTGTTGCAGACCAAATATTCGGGGAAGTCTCACACTGGCCTGAGGACAAAGCCATTCAAATTGCTGTGATGAGGCACTGAGAGCTGATTTTACATTTCCCTACTGGAGACAAAAATTAACATAACTGTAACACTGCCCGAGGTCAAATTTCTTGTTCTAGAAAATCTGCCCCTGGTAACAAGAGAGCGTAATTAAGACACAGTCAGATTAAAGCCCCGGCTGCTGTTGGATCTTAACCCGACAGTTACATGCAAACATAACACACACTGATATGCACATGAGTGCCACTTCTGCATGCATGTGATTAGACCTCCTACAGCCCTGATTTCCCTGCTTTTTTCTGCTCCAACAAACAGCAGAGTTGAGACAGAAAGAAAGAAATCATTGGCTGCTACAGATGTGTAGACTTTTTTTCTAATTCAAACGTTTCTGCAAAAGAAGTAGTAGTCAATTTGGTCAGGAGCATGTATCAAACCCAAAAAGTGCACACCCGCCAATGTTGTTAACACACTCAGATGTGCACCCTAAACATGACCCGACACACACCTGACAAATTGGACCACCATATCTTCAGTCCCAGAAGTAAAATTCTCTGAAAGATGAGCCAAAATGCTCCAAAAAGGCTGTCAGCACGAGGCTCTCTGGTACAATGTGTGAAGTGATAGGAAGAAGAGGTGTGACAATACATCAATGGACAAATAGGAAACGTTTACTTTTTGTGACTTGCTATAAATGGAAGCGTTTGTGATATTGTCTCATTTTAATCTTTGAATCCCGAATCAAACAAATAATCTAATCCTTGCTGATATTGTAAAACCAGAAAATATCCCATTTTTATCCACTGAATCTAATTAATATTGTATTATGATTTACACCCTTACACCTAAAAGCTTTATGTATATGTGGGTTATTTGTGCATTATTTAACTATTTTCTACCTTTTAACAGTAAGTATCAATAAAACATGTAGACTAATTTATTTCTACAGCACATCCAGAAATAATGCTGCCCGATGTGCTATACATAATCATAAGACACCAACCGGAAATACAACACCATCATCACTGCTGTCCTCAACAATGTGCACATGCATAAAGGCACAATGACAAAGAGACAAACCAGGCATATGCATGAGATCCCAAGCCAGGGGAGGCATCCAAGGGCCAACCAACTCTGGCTTGTAATAGAACAGTGACAATGTGGCGAGTTTAAAATGACAGCAGCCAACCACTGGGGGCCCCGCCTCCACCTTTAAGTCTTGCCATTAGTTGTAGTGTGCAAATGCAAACAAATGGGAGAGAGTAGGTTTATGGAAATGAGAATTTTCTATGTAGCATTGCCAAAAGATTGATATGAAAAACAGGAAGAGCAAAGAACAGAGCAAGATAGAGGGGAGTAGTGCAGATAATCCAGAAGCTAATTTAGCTCAGAGCAGCTGATGACTCTTTGGAAGCTGAAAATAAAAACTGATAATATGGATAATATCAAATTAAAGCTGCCTGGTTCAGCTTGACTGTAGCCAAAAATGTTAAATTATACAATACACAGGCAATAAATCTTATAGTTGCTATTAAAGCGCATGAACAAAGATTTTTGTGTGCAAGTGTTTACATTTATTTTTCATTCCCACTAGGCTTTATGCTTCGGAAAAATACTCAGGTATGTGCTGTATTAGCTGTAAATGCAAACCTTACGTCTGATAATGCAGATTTCAGCACATTGCTTAATCTTCTGTACTGGAAACATATTCTATTGCCCAGTTTAATCCAAAGAAAATAGTATAATAGGGCTGCACAGTGTTGTGGTGGAAGCAATGCAGGAAGGTTGCTGGTTCAAGCCTTGACTGGGGGGGTCCAAACAGGGGTCTTTCTGTGTGGAGTTTGCATGTTCTCCCTGTGCATGTATGGGTTCTCTCCAGGTACTCTGGGTTCCTTCCACTTTCCAGAGATGTCTGCTAGATTGACAGATATTTTTGTAAGTTTATTTAATTAGCACCTCTCAAGATAAAATCACAAAGTGCTTTAACAATGAACATAAAACATCAAATATTTCTAAAAAAAAAAAAAAAAAAAACTAAGCAAAAACAAATAAACCTAAATAAAAGCAAGTTTAAAAAAATGTGTTTTCAGCTGTTTTCTAAAATAAACCACCAATTCTATAGTCCTCAGCCTGAGTGGGAGCGAGTTTCAAAGGGAAGGAGCCACTGCTGCAAACGCTCCGTCACCTTTAGTTTAGTTTTTAGCCTGGTTAGTTTAACAACCAGAAGCGCCAGAAGGACTGATGTCACTATTGTGAGTGTAAAAGGTTGATTGTCTGACTGTGTTGGTCCTGTGATGGACTGGCGACCTGTATGTAGCAAGTCTCTCGCCAGCAAATGGGGGTGATACACCCCAGCCTCCCCACAACCCTGGATTAGATTAAACAGTACAGAAAATGAATGAATGAATGAATGAATGAATGAATGAATGAATGAACAACACTGCCTTTGAAAAGATATGATGGACATTTTCAAAACAAGGCCTATGCCATCGAAGCGATGGCTAGGGGTACATCTTTGAACGCCCCCAATCTTCGAATAGACACAATACAATAATATAAAGACGCACATGTTCAGTCACAAAGCTCCACCTGTTGTGGAAACATTGAATCAGCCTGGTATGATTTCAGGATAGGATGCATCCTGAGGTCATGACCTTTTATTTGCACTTGATTTTGGAGTCAATAAGACAAATAGTTCCACAGATGTAGCCAAAAATATGATTTTTTTGCATAAAGCGCCACCTGGTGGGGAAACCATAAATCCAATAACCGTAAAATTTGATACAGGTTGTCCTCTTGGACACATAAACAGGTATACTAAGTACCAAAATCCAATTGTAAATAGTTCCATAGATATGAGCAAAAATCGGATTTTTCGGGCATAAAGTGCCACCTAGTGAGGAAACCATAAATCCCAAAATGGTGAAATGCGATGCAGGTTGTCCACTTGGGAGCTTAAACAGGTACACCGAGTATCAAAATCCAATTTTGAAAATTGTTCGCGTTATTGCCCTCACACGAAGGATATCCAGCGGCAGACACGGCAGCGGTCATGATGAAGCCATAATATCCCCGACACTCTGCGTTCAGGGATGTAATTAAAAGGGCAATGAAAGCTGTCTGGAAGGGCCCACTTTTAAATTTTGCTTAGGTCCCCAGAGATTGAAGAGATCATCTTAACCCAGATGGTATGGTTACAGCGGAAATGTGTTCATAAAGTCAGTTAAGACAAAAAAGCATTCTGTCACTGCAGTATTCACAATTACAGGCCCATGTTTAAAGCTCAGACATCATAACAACTGACTGTCAATCTACTGATGAAAGATACACCATGTTTTCTTTCATACATGTAAAGCTCAGATGGCTCCATTAAGAAAAGAACTGGTCAAATTTGCTGCGCATCACAGTAGTGGTGTTTTGGTTGGGATAGTTTAACTAACGGGATGGAAGTGATGTGATTCATTAGTGGTTTGCATTAAATATAAAACATTAATTAACTGAAAAATATTACAGCAGAATTACAGTACCGAACACTAAAATGTCAACAGAAAACTGATTTCATGCAGTACTGGGTCGACTAATCACACAGCCGTCCCAACAATAACTCTTAAAGCTACCAGAATGTGACATTACATTAGGGAAGAATAATGCCAGCAGTACTTCAGAAATCTGGGAGAAATAAGGAAATGAAAAAACAACATAACAGACTATCAGCACCTTATTAGTCAAAGATTGCCACCACAAAAATACTCTTACAAACAAGTAGTATAAAAAAAATGCAATAGTGCAGATTAGCATTTCCATCGTGGTTTCTGTTCCATGTACTTTATATGTAGGTACTTTATATGTAATAAATAAGAGATTTTAGATGAACCAGAACTATCATGGATGATGATATATGAACAATTTAGTGAAGCCTTTTCTGGGTCATAAATATTTTCTTACCATTTCTGCTCTCCAATAATGTGTTGTTGAGATTTAAAGTACACCATGGTAATGTGTGTACAGGTTAGTTTCGTCCTGACAAGCAGAAACCTGAGTAAAATGGCTGAGCCGTAAAGTAGGTTTTGTTTTGCTTAGCTGTGCTTCTTTTTGGTTTCTGTGTAAAAAATACTAAATTCTTTGAATGAAAATCTGTTTGGCACAGTTGGGAGGATGGCTTAACATAGAACAATTATTTCAATTAACTTTGTTGGTCAATTAAGAAATCTGCAGACATCCAAGTGTTGGCTGCTGCTTGGTGGTCTGTTAGAAGAAGAGGAAAACAAGTCCTCAAACTAAAACCATTTTATCTTTTGTATTTGTAGAGTAACTCATAATTCCTTCTATACAAGCAGAAAGAAATCAAACACCTTGACTACTATCTTTAAGAGCAACTGTGTTGTTTTAAGAAGCAAATGGTAGTAATGCAAAACTATCACCATATGTATGATGTGCTAGCTTCCTGGGGCCCTGAATTGGATTAAAGTTTATAAATCATTGCATCTCTATTGACAGGATATGTACCTCAATCTTTTAAAAAAGCTGTAATCAAACCTTTAAACCAACTCTCGTTCCAGAAGTGTTCGCTAATTATAGACCAATATCCAACCTCCCCTTCATGTCTAAAATTCTGGAGAATTTCTGTTTCTGTTCAGATGGGCACATAGTTGAGTAGAAACTATCTGTTTGAAAAATTTCAGTCAGGATTTAGACTCATCATAGTACAGAGACACAAAACTGGTTAAAGTTACTAATGATCTTCTCATGGCCTCAGATAAAGGACTCCTGTCTGTTCTTATCTTGTTAGATCTCAGTGCTGC